>JABUQX010021729.1:0-30000 GCA_015478945.1 Trachelipus rathkii
TGTGCAAACATTTTAACCAAAACTAAAATCCCCAGAGGAAATTTTTTGTGGCCTGAAGTAGATATATTCAAATTTGACTCTTGCAACAAACTCCTATTCTGGATTCAACCTTGATAAATATCACTATATTGTACCATATGTATAAGGTGTGCAAACATTTTAACCAAAACTAAAATGCCCAGAAGAAATTTTTTGTAGTCTGAAGTAGATATAAATTCAAGTTTCTTAAAAGTTGCAAGATATATCCACACATTCAATAGTAATAAATCAGCGACGAAAATATAATAGTGAGGTTCTAAGATGTCCATAGTATGAGCTTTAATTGAAAACTTGTTGGTACATCCTACTCAGGGTTAGAATGCCAAATTTGTGAATGGTGCTACACAGTGGGTCATTAAAAGGGTTTTTGGATAATGAACACAGGGAAATTAAGTTTGAAATCTTCAGATTGCCAGAGAGTTAATATAAAAATTTATGGTAATTATTTCCAATAAGTGCCTCTAAACAGATTTTTGGAATTTCTAAAAAACACCTTCTAAAAATAGTGGTTATATATATATATATATATTATATTATTATATTATTATATTATATATATATAATATATATATATATATTATATATATAATATATTTATCTTATAGTATATTTATATATATTTATATTTATATATATATATATATATTATATTACGGTATATTATGTATATATAGTATATATATAATTATATATATATATTTATATATATATAGTATATATTAATATATACTTATATATATATATAATATTATATACCTATTATATTATATTATATATATATATATATAGCTATATTATATATATTAATATTATATAATATATTATAATATATATCGTATATATATGTATATATATATATTAATATTATATAATATATATATATAATATATATATATATATATTATATATATTATAGATATATATAATATATATATATATATATCATATATATATATATATTGTAGTGTCGCTGGGGAAACACACGTTTTAATTTCCTATGTAACAATAAAAAAACTTCTCAAATGTGCTGTTAAAGGTTTTGTTGGTGTTAGGTTCTGTAATATGTAGATGATCGATGTTTGGACAATAATTTTTTGAGTCATTAAAAAATATGACAAAATTGAAAACCCACTTTGAACTCAAAAGAAACCATCAGTAATATGGGTAAACCCACCCTTCAAACTATTTTATTAATACAGTATAATAGAATATCTATTTTCATACTGTTTCTTAAGTTGTATTTTCATGTTTTTTAATTAATTATTATAATAATATAGGTATATATATATTATTATAATATATATAACTAAGTTCCTATATTATTATATCATATATCCTATATTATATATGATATATATACTTAAGTTTTTATATATATATTATTATTTATAATATATTTACTATTTATATTTTTAATAATTAGTTGTGAGTTTTTGGGTTATTATTGGGGCTTTTTTTGGTGTTTTCTCAATAAATAAAGTGTTTTTTGGTGTACATTAAGATTTTCAATTTGCTTTTTTGACTCGAAGTAGGTGCACTTTAAAACACCACAAAACATGTCTGATAAGTTTCTAATTTTAGCTCAATCACTCATTTTTTAGATAAATTGAAAATTTGTTTCATTTTGCTTGTACCTGGGTTTTTCTTTCATAACTACTTTGGGTGTATAAGTGGTTGGATAGAAGTTTACCCAAAATTGTTCTGTATAATTGATAAAGCAGGGGTTTAACATAAAATCATTTTTATGCTATATTTACCCTGGTCTTCATGGTTTATGGCTGAAAAAAGTCCAACCAAATGCTGAATGAATGACTCAAATTTCAAAAAATTTCCAATAATTCATACAGTCAGTGATAATGATGATGATGCATATTTTCACTTAAAAAACATGTCGATAACGAAATTACTTTTTTGAGTAAAATTTTCTATTACGAGTGAATTAAAGGGGTGGTTTTTCTCATGTCCAGTTTTTGAAGTGGTTTTTCCAGGTAAGCTGACTATATACTTTATCTTCTCACCTGACCACCTCTTCAAGTGGCACACTACTAGATATCACCGCGCTGAGCTTTTCAGAGATTGCTTAGGGTTGTTTTCAGGTTATCTGGGATGATTGGTTAAAGGACGTTAAGAAGAAATGATACACCAGTTTTTATGGGGCCTGGTTGCACTTTGGGAAGATATTTTAGAGGTAGTTTGGTTGATGTTCTATCTATTTTTGTATGTTGCAGAGTTTGGGCAGTGGCGAACATTTAAATTTGGCTAAAGATGTGGGATGGTTGTAGGAGGGGTTAAATTCCTGATGCTATTTCTGCGTGAGAATGATCATTGTAGTATGATTTTTGGTTGATATGTTCCTAAATATTGTTATGTACGGTTATGTGTGATACTATTGTTTTTATTTTAAGATGTTGTTTTGTTGGGGGTTGGATATACTTAGGATTTGTTTTTGTATAATATGGCTGGATGGATGGAGGTTGTTTTTAGTGATGTGTTTGTGGGGTTGAAGAGTGCGGGTATGACAGAGTTTGGTTGTGGTTGTATTTTACTTAAAACTGGTGCATGATCTGATCTGCTTTTGTTTGTCTTATGGGTAGTAATTTTGTTTCCATGAAAGTGTTGTTGGGTATTGATAGTAATATCATCTGCTGATGATTCCTGGTGCTTGTTTAGGTGGGTTGGAATTTTTCATTTTCCTTGGGTAATAACGGGATGCCATAGGGTTTGGTTTAAGCATGTTATGTGTGGGCGTATGATGCTTGTATATGTGGTGATGGATCTTGGTTCTCGTTATTTTCATGTTTTGTGCAGTATGGTTCTTAGGATGTTTAATTTCCTTTTCATACATCAATTTTCTGTATTATTTTGAGAAGGTTTAAGTGTATAATTAATGATAACTCCTTGATTATGGGTTGTTTTTTTAATGGGATAGTAATGTTTTAAGGGGTAATTTCTGGGGAAGTTGTTATAGTTGATATTAGAGGATTATGTTTTGGGTGTTGTCCGATATTCTATTGGTCCTGTATTCGGTTGATATATTGTTGATTTAGAACTTAAGAGATATGCTGTGTTTGATTCTTGATATTAGTACTATTATATCACAACTATTATATATATTATAATAATTAGTCTATATAATATATATATATTATAATTTAAAATTATATATAATATAATATATATAATATATATATTTATTATATAATATGATATATATATTATTATATTATCTTACTGTATATATATATTATATATTATATACTATATATTATTATCTATATATATATATATAATATTATATATATATATAATATTATATATACTTTATATATATTATATATATTATAATATATATACTATTTACAATACAAACCAGTAGTATACTTTTTAACTTAACTTGTAGACCCTGCTTCATCTATGGAGAAACAGGTATTTAGATATTGTGTCAATCAATAGGCTGGCCCTAGACCCATCAAAGTAAGTATATTGAAGTTACGACAGATGTTGCAGTTTGAGCAGCTTAGGCAAGAGGTGTTCTGTGCATCATTTGTTTTGGGAGAAGCCATTTATGTAAGGGATAAGGAGTGTAATGAAATTATGTTTATCTCCTGATGAAGGGGTGTGCACAGAGTGAGACAGGACATATCACTTCTGTTTGACTGTATCCAAGACTATTCTGTGGATATATTTGGGTGGTGTGCTTGAACCCAAGTTTTAGTAGACTTTCCAATCTTGAAGGAATGATGTTTGCTTTTATATTGAATGTTTATTCATAAAGTATGGACAGTAGGGCCAATGGGCTATAAGTATAAGAGCCAATTTTTAGTTATATTAAACTTTGGGTTGAATAGAATACCCCATATTTATTGTTTTCAAACTTTTTGCATACCTTGTCATTTCACTCTACTAAATTATACCCATGTTTTAACATACTACACTTTACAAAATAAATTACCCAGAAGAAAAATTTTTGTTATTTCTTCTTAAAGCTATACACGGCAACATATGATTAAGTAAAGTTGAATTTTTTGTTTATTAATTAGAAACTGGTAATTAGCGCTAGAAGGGCTTTTAAACCGATTTTTTTATAAAATAAAGATATCGCTACTGCTAAAAATAATATGAAGAATAAAAAAAAAAACAAATGTGGTGATGTCTTTAGGAAGAAAAGTTACAGTCTCAATTGTGAGTCGCATAACTTTTCGATTTATGATCCATCATGTTAGGTCTTCATTTCGGCATACTAGTTCATGGTTATATTGTTTTATTAGGTCCGTATAACCGAGAAATCTATTGTATCTTTCATAAATTATCATAACGAATTTAGGATGCCTAAATGAGCAGTGAGGCACTATTTTTTTATAGAAAGCCAATGGAAAATTTTTAAACTTTGAGAGGCTGTAACTTTTTTTTGCTAAAGACTTAAATTTTTATTTAATTTTCATCATTAATTAATTTTAATTAATCATATCCTATGGATTTAAAAATATATATTTTTTATTTTTATAAATCTATCGTGTAACAACTTTGAGAGCCTAACTTTTTTCTCTAAAGAGCACAGCATTGGTTTTTTTTTTGTTTTTCTTTCATTATTATTTTATAGAGTATATCTGTGATTTTAATTAGAAAATTCAGGGGTGAGCCTCTGTGCTATAGCTATTCAATAAAATGCTAAGGCTTTTTTCAAAAAGTTCCTATAATCAACAGAATTAGGTTCTATGCCCTAACTTAAGAAGCTCAACAAAATAATAGTATGAAAAATATGAAAACGAAAATTTGAAAAAAATAAAATATAAAAATAAACGAATAAAGTATGAGATTCTTTCCCACAGCTGTGATGGGACAGTCTCGATAAGCCATGTGGCTTCTTACTGTCTTATTTCTAATGTTCTAATTTAGATTAAACCAGTCTATTTTTTGTAATTTTTAGTTTGTTTTATTTTTGATTTAACCAGTCTAATTTTTGTAATTTTTAAATGTATTCATATAATTATATTTATTATTAATATACCTAAGCTGTATTGTTAGTATTAATAGGCTTCTCGCTATACAAAACAAGGACTAACTTAACTTTAAATTGAAAGAGCGACAAAATATTATTCGTGTTATTCCAAGAAGTTGCTTAAATAAGGAGAGTCCACGGTTATGTTTTATAATCAAACTCTTTAAAGTTATAAGCCAACAACCGCTACAAAGTTTAAGTTTGACTCTTCGTCGTATCCGATACAATTCTACTACAAACCTCCTTCAATGGCTACATCCTGGGAGTAGGGATGCCAAAAACTATAATTATCGAAAATAATGATAACTTTTTTTCAATTATAGATCCATGATAGCATTTTTTATTTTCACGATAATATAAATTGATAGTTTTTTTTCTGATATAAGGTTCGATGGTTTATCCTTTATAGTTTATACGAACATGCTTCTCTAATTTTATAAACTTAAATATTTTTTCGGTGAATAAACTGAATACAGTTACAAGTCTATTTATATAATATATATATATTATTTATATATATATATATATATATATATAAATATCATGTATCTTTAAAGGCCTTACACGTATTATTACAGCTAATATATATATATATATATATTATATTATATTTAGTTTATATATATATATATATATTATATTATTATATATATATTATATATATTTATAAATATTATATATTATATATATATGTGGACATTAACGTGTTTAAAGCGTAATCCATTAATTAACTCGTTAATTTTTTCGTTAACTTTAACGCTTTCGTTAATATTCGAAAGAAAGTAACGCGGAAGCTATTAACAAGTTACATTTGCGAATTAACGTTAACGAATTAAAATTTTCCGCTACATCGTTAACTGTTACCTTATTACGAGTTTTAATAAATGTTTCTTATCCCGATTTTAAGATTGTATTAGATTCGTTTTCGATAGCAGATAACTCTTTTTTTCCAAATTCCTAAACGCTCCTCTCAATTGGCTCAAAATGTGTTTATTCTTACTCGGTTATTATCCCGTTTAATAATGTTTAACATGTTTTTTCTTATGCTGGGTATTCTCGATTTCTATTGGTCGCTGAAAGAAAAAATGATAGTGCCTGGTTGCGTTTCAATGGTCTTAACTTTCGTTCGTTAGCTTGAACTTGTTTCTTTTGTTGACTATTAAAAAATATGAAGAAGTTAGGCCTATAGCGTTTTAATTTATAAAAAATATTAAACATATTTGTTATTTAAAGACAGGGTTGGGAAAAAATTTTTGCCCTTTTTGATTTTGTTTTTTTTAGAAACATAATTTTTGATTATTTTGATTTTATGATTTTTTGATTTTTTTGAATTTTCTTTTGATTTTTTCAGATTCGTGAGGTCAGCGCGAATATATTATATATATATATATATATATATAATATATAATATATATATATTATATTTTTTATATATATATATTATATATTATAGTATATATATATATATATTATATATATAGTATTATATATATATATAATATATATAATACTATATACTATATATATATAATAATATATATATATATATCTATATGTATACTATATAGTATAATATATATATATATATATATTATTATAGAGAGAGAGAGAGAAGAGAGAGAGAGAGAGAGAGAGAGAGAGAGAGAGAGAGAGAGCGAGAGAGAGGTAAGAAGAAGAGAAGTTCAATTATGTAATCTAGTGTCCTTTCCCATTAAAAATTAAGAAATTAAGAATAATTTTTTATATAATTAATGTAATTAATGAATAGTAATTTAGTAATTATAATTAAGAAATAGACTGTCCCAGTCAACCAAACATAATTAATAATTAAGATAATAATTAAGTGGTTGACGCCTCTAGAATGTCCAGTCAATCCATTATAATTAATAAATAAGTATAATTCAGAAGCCGCATATATGAGATGTATTATACATCTTTTTTTATATATAAAAAAACAGATATCTTTAAAATCTAAATTAAATTTCAAAATTTTATTTCTTTCCATTTTATTTTTAATTTAAGCTAAGTAATACATTTAATACATTTTTAAATATATAAAAGGAAACATGCGTGAAAAAGTTCATATAGAATTATTTCTCATTCATATATAATATTATAGTATATATAAATTGAGAGTTATTTACAGTATAATTTGATTTCAAAAAGGTTATAATCAATGTCATTTTTTTGTAATGTAACCATACCAATACCATTACTTTAATGTAATCATACCAATGTATTTTTTGTAATCATACCAAAGTCATTTTTTCATATAATCATACCAATGTCATTTCTTAATATGATCATACCAATGTCATTTTCTTTAACGCAATCATACCAATGTCATTTTTTCAAACGTAATCATACCAGTGTTATTTTTTAATGTAATCATACCAATGTCCTTTTCAATGTAATCATACCACCGTCATTTTTCCTAATGTAATCATACCAATGTCATTTTTGTATGTAATCATACGAATGTAGTTTTTATAATGTAGTCGAACCAATGTCATTTTTGGTGTAACCATACCAATGTCATTTTTTTAATGTAATCACACAAATGTATTTTCTTTAATGAAATCATACCAATTTCATTTTATTAATGTAATTACACAAATGTTATTTTTTAATGTAATCATACCATTGGCATTTTTTAATGTAATCATACCAATGTGTTTTTTTAATGTAATCATATAATGTAATTTTTTTAAATGTAATCATAAAAAGGTCACTTTTTATTGTGATCATACCAATGTCATTTTTTTAATGTAATCAGTGCCCTTTCACACTCCTTTAAACTTTATTATTTGGCTCAGATGTGAATAAATCTTTAATTAAAGAAAAATAATTGAAATTAAAAATCATAGTTAACATATTCAGTGAATATAACAGCAAGATATAGTATAACAATTCATTGGGTAAACTAATAAAAATTAGTAATAGGTTTTAAATAATACGATAAATAAGTAAGCCAACTAACTAGCTTAAAGTCAATTTAGTTAATATCTTTACAAGATCTTACAAGATTATAAACAGTTGAGAGTTTCACAAGATTATAAAGTTGAGTAAATCTTGTTACAATCAATTTTCAGTCATTTCGATTATCAAACACAAAATTATTTTTAAAATAAGTAACTATTTATTATATCAACAGATGAGTAACACATATGCTTTAATATTTAGCATAAGAGATTATTTTCTTACAATATTTCTAGTTATCAAATGACCCTTTAACATTCAATTGAAACTATATTTTATATTTTCCCTCCAGGACTCCGCTATAACTGTAATTTTAAGAGTCCTCATCAACAAAAGAGTGACACAGGTGGAGAAACAAAATCTCACTGTCTACCTATATAAAACATATATCAAAGAACAGTCCTCTCTTTTCAGAGAGGTATAGCGGGTGCGCATGTATACATATAACTAAGTTTTTTATATTTGACGAGTGAAAGTGCTGACTGATTCTCCTTTTAGCAGTTAGCACTTGAACTATGAGTTTGGTCCAGTCTATCCCTCTTTATGTAAGTGGTGATGGACAACGCATTCCATAGAAAGGCCCACACTAAGGGACAGTACGCGCCATCGCGAAACTGGAAGAGCCCTGACTTTTACCCTCCGCGAGGCCTCGAACTCCACTTATAGTATTAGAGAGGCATATAAAATAATACACTGTTATGGATGCTGTTGCGCCTATAAAGCTAAGACACTCACAATAAAGAGCTAGAGGGTAGGGAACTTTTCCTTTTCTGAGTTTACAAAAGAGCCTGTAATATGAAGCTTCTAGTCTCACTCTGAGCATATCTATAGGGCCAACCTTAATGAGAAGAAAGTTGCCTCCTCACAGTCCACTTAGGATAACCTGTGATCGCGTACTGTTAGCAACCTTTGGCAGAGGCGAAGGTATGGAGGCCGTACCCCATTTGCGTATTTTTTTCTATTTGTATCTTGTGACAAACCTATTGTTGCTAATCTCTAAATCGGCTAGTTTACCGATAAACGAGTACGAGAGAGCATATTATTTGGTATCATTATTCACATGAGACCTATTGATGGATGAAATACAATTAAACTTAATACATTGATTATTGATATATATCCTTTTGAATTTATTTATGTATATAAGAGTTGAATTAAGTTAATCAATTATATTACTATTATTATGTATGAATGCCATTAATTTATATCTACACTCTAAATTAATCTTTCATATAGAATATGAATTTTATTTGATAATAATTTTATTATTCATGTCAATATGGCAGAATTGGAATTCAATATGGAACCTCTATATATCTATTATAGAATTTTTAAGGAGATTACCTTATTCAGATTACCTTTTCATTTTATTAATTTAATTTTGTAGAATTATGATATAAAATAGGCTTATCCTGAAGACACATTATATTAAATTACCTATATAGAGTAGTGGATGGTGAAAGCGGATACTCGAATTGAAATTATTAGACCATATTATTATGAGATTTCGAGATCGACTTTAACAATAGGTTGTATTTCGATAACTTACCATTATACGCTTATCAAAATGACAGTATTTAGGAGATTTTTATAATCAGGGATAGACTCGCGTAGTTCCAAGTATGCAACTTGCGTAGGTAATTTCCATATGTGATATCCACTACCCATTCCTATAGGTTATCAATCTTTTGATAAATATACTCTTGTTTCGGAGTAGACTCTACTTGAATTGCGCAGTAGTCGTCATCCTCAAGATGAGGTTGTGTCTGGTTCACTTATCTACTCTCAAGTTCATATATTAATGTCTGATATCTATCTTTCTTTTAACGTCACATATGCCTACTCATAGTCGCTATTGTTCACTCTATCAGTCGAGAGAGCTTGGGCTTGTGCGAGAGAGAGTTACTTTGCGTTTGTATATACAGATCACTCATACTAACTTTACATTAATTGGCATCAAGTCGAGCAACTCCAAAATTTCTCTCTGTTCACTAAAAATACTTCTATCTCCCTAGAAGTTCAAGAGCTTTAATTATAATTATTATCAACTATAGAAGAACGATTTACATAACCCCAGATATATGAAGTGAGGCTAGTTTAACCCGCATTTAAGTCCCCTTTCAAACTTTCTTGTAACATTTTTATTAAGTCACATATCGATCAGTACTCATTAGTAGGTATTTCATCTTATTCAGCGATTCGTTTCTCTGAGTCAAACTCACTCTTGCTATACAGGAATCTGACAATTTTGATATCATGTACGAGATCTCTTCTATCCACGACATACACTTATCAGAACTTTTCATTGCTCCTCTAGAGGAGTAGCCCCGAAATCTCTTATTTAGCTCTATACGCACCACCAGGATCAGTTCACTATATCGATAATGACGACGCAAGGAAGGTTGCTTGTTGAGAGCATGGGAGTTGAATTTTCACTCCCCATATATACTAATCTTTATTCGGACTTCACATTCCTTTTGCATTTAACTCGCATTCTTATTTGGCCTACGAATCTGTACCTAACAACAACTCCTTATTAATCGACAACTCAGGGGGATATTGTATTGGAGTCAACCTCTCAAACTCATTATCAGTATTTTTATTATATTTGGACTCCTTTGTTTAATACTCTTTAAATAACGACTTCGTCAACCTTTCTCCGTACCAAGATCCCCTATTATACATATATCAAACTGCAATCTTTATCGCTTATTTATCTACCTAATACGGCCTACTGGTCTCTATACTGAAATCATCTACTCGCTGGGGCTTGGAGGGAATGAACAAGCTTTGAACCTATAGGCTTACGCATTTTTTTAATATACTCTATCAAGGAGAGGAGGGCTCTGCTGTACTTGGACTCCGACTTTGCTGGTCGTGAAAGGATTTGGCTCGAATGAACCCAGAGGGACAATATAACATGGTAGAGACAAGAAAAAGTTATTGGGAAATAAATGTAATAGATAGGCTCTCTTCACCGAACAGCTCATAATTTATTCTTGAATTTTGAACTTTGGAAGAATGGATGCTCTATCTCTACTTGATCAAAACACAGAGAGTTTGAAAGTTGAAAGTGGATCTTAGGCCTATATATGCTCTCACAACTTTTCGAATTGAAATTTCTCTCTCTTTGAAGACAATAGAGTTGACGAATAAATGGCCTATCCACAGGACACAATTCATTCTGATTATGCACATTTTGCACAGTAAAGAACCCCACCCACACACACAAAAAGCAATATTTTGAGGTGAATATGACCTAGATACCTAGGCCTAAAATTTGGAGCTTGAATTTTTTAGGAAATCACTTTTAAATGTAATGGTTAAGGCCCACTGAATTCAGACCCTGACTCTTTAAACTCAATACCAAAATTTTGAACTTTAACATTTTACTAAATCTAACCTAAACTAGGACAAAAACAATAATAGGCCTAGTCTCGATAGGCGCACACGTGGTCTTCTCACCGTTCCTTTATTTTTCTTATATTAAAATAACCTTAATTTTAAATGATTTTTGACCTAATAATACACAAATTACGAAAACTGCTATAAGCTTCCGAGATAGATTTATTATAATTTGCAATTGACAGGCACGAGTTATCAAGAACTTGCAACAAATCCGTTCGTTAAGACCAATATAGATTTACACAATTGACGAAAATTAATGTAAGGCAGATTAAATTAATTACCAAAAAAAAATCTTTGAAAGTAAAAGGTTTTAAAAAGTGATATATAAGTATAATTGTGAACCTACATTAGCCTTACCTGAATTTGTGTTTCAAAGATTGTTTTGCTCTTTTGAATAAAGACTTTGATAGTCCTTAGATAACTCTGCCTCGGCTTTTGTAACCTAGCACTAAAATCTTACTTGGGTAAATTGATTGGTGAGAAGGTAAGAGAATAGAGATAGGTTGATAGTAAAGATATTTGAAAAGAAATGAAGGAATTTATACCTCTATACCCTTTTACATTTTGAATTAATTTTTTGTCTTCACAAGCACGACTTAAAAGGACGGCGATTTTGAATTTGGTAAGCTATTCTCGTTGAGACTTTATGAGAAGAAAATTCTGCAGACGAAAATTGCATCTCAGTCAATCAGAAAATTTTAACCTGTTTATACTCCAACATATCCTTTATATTGCTTTTATCTTCTATAGGCCTGAGGGAGGAGGATAAATATACTATATCCTACAAGGTGAACACATACAATATGTAGCAAAATAGGAAGATGATACTATATAGGGTGCGTCGGGTGAAGTATCACGGTTTTATTATTTTAGGCATTTTTATATTCTCAGCCATTTCACTGATGAGCCGTCATTGCTAGTGCTCGCCAAAGTCGCAAAAGTAAGGGACGACGTCTGTGAGCAACGATAGGATACTTCTCGATTATTTCTCATTTCTCATTCTTTTGGGATTTTTTTTTTTCAAGAATCTGTTACCGATAACAGCTCACATACTAACAGTTTGAACAAAATTTATTTGAGGCGAAAAGACAGGGTTTAGTATTGAGAAGACGCGCGTAACTCCTTCTTGTTTGGCGCTATATTCCACTAGTGAATAACTACTTCCAAATAATCCCGCCTGCGAAGCAGAGACCCGCCCGGCGATAGCGAGTATTCGGGTTCTTAGCGACTCTGAGCCGGTTATTAAATGGAGTGTCCGTGTTAGCGGATATACGTATTAGGGAACGAAGGTCAGCGTGCTAGACATGGATAGAAGAGGAGCTTTAGCCTCTAAGCACTAAGTCAAGCACACCACATCACTTGGAAGGCCTTTATACAAATATTCGAGATTCGTTGCATCGCTTCATGCCGTAAAGGATGAAATTGCTTCAATGAATCTTTCAAGAAGTAGTTTTTCATTTGTCAGCTTTGGACCCTCAACGGGTGAATACCAAAACATCCTACCCGCACTCGCGGAGTGCTGCGAGAGATACTCTCTAGAAAAAATCTCCCTATATCAAGTAACTCTACATGAGACTGTGCAGGAGATTAGATAAAGAGCAAACTTCTGTCTGGGATGGAACCACTCTGCCCCCCTTCTTTTTCGTGTCCACTATAACCACCTTCCTAGTCTCTATGCTATTTAGGGTATCTACAACTGGTGTCCCTAATGTGAGAGAGATTCCTCATGCAATAGACCTTCAGAACCACGCATTTTGTCGTATCCATAATCTGATATATAGAGGTTTGTATATGACCTGGACATGCGAGTGTAGACCCAATTTAGTCCAACGCTGGCTTTCCTTGACTAGAGATCCCTCGTTGTTTACTTTATCAGATTCCTAGGGGCGATGCTTATACTAGCGAGAGGACAGTGGTGGGAGTGCGCATGGACTCACCAGTCTCTGACCAGATGCACAGCCAACGGAATGCTCCTCGTCGTGCGTGTAGTCAGCAGTTTTCTCTAAGTTTCTATGCTCTACCATACGAAGATTCGTACAATAGAGATACTCGTTGCTCCAGCTGCACTCTTCATCGTCACTGCTTGTGAAGCGGACGGAAGAATACAAACATCGTTCCAATCAGTTGTCCAAAATTTAGCGTTCAAAATAATTTTTTACTTTGCGCTTACACGTGGCGAGAACAAGCACCATACACTCTTAAGCAGCATTTTCACGAATTAACGGAAGTTCTATCTTGTATACTAATCAGAGTCTGATTCTAGTGGATTGATTAACGACCTGATCTATAGCTCGATTGTGCCTTAGCTCTTGCTCGGAATTATCTGCGCGTGTAAGCCTCAGCGAGCGCTATTGCTAGGATGCTACATAGGACGGTGCTCTCAGTTCGTACAACTCCCACTGCTCTACCTGGACCCGTCACTTATGACAGTCCACTGCGAGAGCTGTACTCTACGCTTTACATCCCTATATCTGATCGTATACGTAGAATAACTTATTGATATTTGACGTATCTAGTACGATATGCGTCAGAGAGTACAAGGAGTATTGATCACCACGAGTGCTTCCAGTCTTGCGAACTATCACAAGTAGCATCTGGTGCTGCTATAGACCTGTCGTAGTGAGATGTGCGCGAGCACCATATGCCTATTCTTCAGCCGGATTCTCTCGCAGAGCGCCAGTTCTCAGCACAGTAACATTCTAGTCAGCACTCACAGAGTGTAAAGAATATACAATTATAAGATAAACTATTAGAGACTGAGAGGAGATCGTAGACGAATCATAGGAGACACATTTGTTGGCTCTATTCTATCTGTAACAACTACTTCAAACAGTATAAATAACAAAATTAATCTAATTCAACCCTCATACTAACCGAGACATATATCGATTATCGTCCAAGCAGTAGGGATATTCAGCACGTTGCTCCAGGAAATGGGTACGCGTATATTCTCGTATGATGAGCGCAGTGCGCTCTAAGATAGTGCATGCGTCCGTTATCTTTGTCAAGTACGCAGGTGTCCCGAGCCCCACATACTATCACACTACATATACTAACAACATCGCACAGACGTGCTGCGCTAGCGCTTTCAGCTTATGTTTCGAATCACTAAAATACAATTCACCTTTCTTCAGTTAGTGAGGCAGGATGTTAGTCCGCCCTGTTTTTACTACACGGTCGTATCCTCTCATTTTTCTAGCTGCAATTTTAACTTTCCACATCCAATGTCAGCACTCTATGAGCTTGATCTCCCATAACTCACACTGTCACCATCAGACACATGTACAATGCCTCTCCCTTTACGCATTCCCTTCTTTCCCAGATCGTCAATAACGAATCATAAAACCCACTACTTCAGTTTAATTCATCCAGTTTATATCATCCATACAGCAGCTTTTCTTTTAGACATGCGCCGATCGAGTTTCTAGACGCGACACGGCAATATTAAATATCTCCTTTTACATATAATAACTAGCTATATAGATAGGTCCATTATCTCTATATCTAGATTCTTGAACTGAATAATACTTTCATCTTACCTATCCGAGCACTCACTATCGCTAATACAGGACCTAGCTAGCGCGTTGTTCGACTGTATCGGCAATGGTCACACCAATCTATGGCGGATACCTGCCACAAAAGAGACACTCCAGTCTAACTACCACACATGTGCACCAGTGCGCTGATTACAATTTGCAGACGGTTCGATTTAGGCTCGAGCGGACGAGAAGAGCTAGCGTATTCGCTCGTGCTTGTGTGTAATGATCTGTTCCATCATAGTACCTGTGCTTCCTTGAGGCAGAGTCACCTCAATGCAGTCCTGCACGTAGATCATTAGTCGTTTATGTGCGTCAAGTAGCGCAAAGACAAAGTAAAGACTAAACTCTATAGGTGGAGTACTTTACTTGTACATTTCTATGAAATAATATTGAGTTCAATACCTCTATAATAAACGTAAACAGTAGTTCGTCACCATGTCATAGAGTATTTGAATGTAATAAATGCCAGACCTATCTCGAGCTTAGAGTCAATTTCTTTTCTCTCTCGGCACTGCCAGCGTAGTGTTGGATCGAAATTTTATATCATTAGGCCATCTGGTGTTTTTAAATTCCCTAGGCGCTCGTTCTTGATAGCTTCAGCCTCTCCTCTGAAAAATTTACCCACATTATGATATCTTATTGTTCGCGATAGCAGAGATGTTTTTCTAATATAAATTTTATATTGTGTTATCACTCACATGGCTCCCATGTACCTCTTGAGATTCTGTTGGCATCTTACTTGAAACAATATATTAATAGGTCACATTCCAAGGGTTATCATGATACTGTTATAGACGGTTCCTTTCCATTACCATACGTCCCTATTCATACTTGAAGGAACAGTAACATTTCATATATGTTTAGACTTACGAGTAACACAGAGTACTATGGCGTAGCGGGCTTATGGTGCCAGCTATACTAACATTCCCCTCTGCCTCGCTCCCCCTCTAGTAGACGGCGGAATCAGACGCAGCCAATTGTGTGGTACGCCACAGCAGAGTTTCCGTCGCTCTCTTCTGTTGGAATTGTCGTACCCGTTCGCTCTCTATCATATATCATACAATCGCTTCTGTTTGGGCTATGTTCTCCTTTTATGTTATCCACCACTATTGTGCGCTATGTCATAGGACGGCTATACATTCTTATCACATGATGTAACTGTTTCTTACTTGGTTGAGTAAACTCACTAATTTGCTAGTCTTCTCATGATCCCTGTACTTATGTCCAGAATCGTGAATCAACTCACTAATTTCTATTACGAGTGGATGTTAGCTCTATGCATAATCAAACTCTAGGGAGGTTCATCACCCTTAATAGCAAAGAGTGGCCAGAGTCCAGCGACTTTCCACACCCACACTCATCTCGCATCCATACTTTTCCTCAGCATCGCAAGTCACCTCGACGCACACTGCTGGCCAACACCGATGGAATACCACAGAGAGATGATTATGCTATAGGACCCAGCGCATGAGAATTTTAGCGGACCGTTCCTTCGACACAAGTCCATACCTGATTTTTGGACACGAAAGGTAGACACATCGACTGTGCTTGCGATCCACTCATGTGACAGACTCTTTAGGAGGAATGCACAGTATCTCATAGGTTCTTCACCTCAGTCTCTCTTCATATCATATTGGTTCCAATACAACTATCCTCATGAGTATATGCAGATATAGAGAAGTAGTAATACTGCATTGGTGACATTATACGAATGCACACGACTCATGATTTACTCTCGCTCTCTATCACTACGTCACTCTTGTGTCATCTATGCAGTATATACGCACACAGAGTAATCCATAGTTCAATATAAACAATCATTATAAATTCTATTTCTTAAGTCGAACATAAGATGATATACATGATGGCAATTATAGTTCTAACTGGTGCGAGTTCCATATAGTACTGCTAGCTGTATATCGCCTTAATTAGCCATTTGACCTTTTTAGTCAGAATAAGATACTAAAGAACCACTTATCAGATAAGAGATGAAGTCTCACGAAAGACGTTATACGACTCACCACCTTCTGTGGAGTGACATCGTGAACGCGTGAGCGTCGCGTAATTTACAACACTCGTTAGCAGTCATAAGATAATCACAGTTGTGTGTGCTATAGTTTATAATCTTCACAGAAGTGAGTGCACCAATGTAAGTCACTATCTTGAATATGCCACTAAGCAGACTATCGTGGGTGTCCAGCCATGTGCACATCTCCAGCATATGCGAGAGCGACATCTCTTCTTCACTAAAAAATCAATCAACCCTTCCTACCTTCTAACTTGAGTGGTCTATCCTGAAAGCCCAATAGGTGCCTGTTTATTTTGAGAGTCACACATTTTGGATCTCTATCCTATAGCGACAGTCTCCTTACTCATATGGACTCGTTCCTTCTCTTTCTCACACACTTATTCAATCTTAAATTCTAATATAACGTTGCACCATTACTTCTACTTCCTGTTCCACTAATCATCACTCACTTTCAACTTATTCATCCGGGGTTATAATCGGAAATGACATTCCTTTCTTCCCTGAAGTCGTAGCCAATTCGTTACCATTAATTCAATAACGATAATGTATGATAATTCACAGAGATGTGGATAATAAAATTTAACACATCTACAAGGCTAATATCCATGAACCTATTTTTATACAAATGAGTGTATAGTATATTTTTTTATGATAATAATATGATCATTCTTCAATTATATTAATTCTATCTAGTATATTAATATCTCACGCTTATTTATTTACATCTTAGGTCACCTACGAGTCTCCTCACTAACTTTAGATTATATTCTATTTATATGTTACTCTGTGCTAATGACAGTTACACGTGTTTGTCATCGAGCCATTTATCGCACGCAGGTTAATATACAGAACCTAACACTAACCTACTCCTAAAAAAAACAAAAAAAAACTATTAAAATATAACTGCTGAAAGCATTAAGAAATGACTTTAGGATCAAGTTCAATTAGTATCAAGTTGAGATGAATAGTATTCTGAATTCATATATTGAACAATCTTGACCAGTAAGAGGAGAGTGAGGGAGGAGATAGCTAGATAATTAAACTTTGGTTTCTAAGTGCCCATAGTATCTTCTTAATTCTAAAATATTTATTTATTGAACTCCAACATGATCAAGTTATTATCACTGATAAATAAAACTACTTTACAAGTTATCAAATACTATTAATCGGCTTACGCTAGCCTGACGTTAGAATGTTTTTTTAGATTCGAGAGTCCTCCAAACGATAAACGATGCTAATAGTACACGGCGAGTTATTGAAGTATATAAACATCTCCTTATATAAAGGCTATACTTCATCTAGCTATCTTAAGTTATCCAACTCTAACTTATTTATTCATAATGTGTATTCAATACCTCAAAATGACTGAATTATAATACCTATTAAAACACGACATATTATCTCAGCATATGAAGGATCAAACTTTGAAATAATGTCTTGATTAAAAATAGAGACTGAGTATTATTTGCACACTCATACAATCACGTTGTTAATTAATATTCTGTCACACGCTAGTCAACACCAAAGCTGAAGTACTATATATCCATACAAGTTTATATATTCATAACTCACATCACTATAGGGGTCTGAAAATGAGCTCGAATATACTTCAATCACATAAATGTGTGATGCCTGTTGTTCCTAGAGGCACAGGGAGTTGCGATTAGTAATCGTATTTACACCAAAAGAGTATACTGTACGCTTGGTTTGAAACAAGCAAAACCTGTCGACTTCGAATTGGCAGAACTATCTATGGTATATGAATCCAAGAAGGTACTAACATCGTAAGCTCACTCACTTTCTCACTCCACTACATCACTCAATCTTGCTTTCTTAGAGCCGAGAGTATTTTATATTTCTTATCTTATGAGGAGAAGTCTCCAAGCGCACCATACTAGCCTAGAACGTATACCTAATGGTGTCTACAAGAAATTATATACTGAGATATAACCTTGATGCATATGCTTCTTCGACTATCTTAGAGCCCTCGAGCGCAATATAAAAGTTCTATTAATATGTATTCTGTTCTAAGTAACCCATATGAGTCAGCCTAGAACGCGTTTCTGCGTAGAGTGTCTACTCTGTCGATGACCTTAACCTCCTCACTATAGAGCTAGGAGCGTTAGACATCATCCTGGACCAGAGCGCGTATGTTAAGAAGGATATCCCTATTTACTTTTCTTACGCTCAGTACAAGGTGGCGATGCGCATGAGTTAGTGTTTGAGCTCTGTGATAGATATTCTTTCTTACCTTTCAATATGCCTCTCTCGTAACACGAGAGATTCGGGTTTAAGCAATATACTATCAGTTCAGCCGCATCTTTTCGCACTCTTGACGAATATACTTTATGAAGCACCTAGTAGAGTGGAACGAAGGCATGCTCCTAATTAGAGTGCACATGAGAATTGAATTAAATACTACGAAGGAGAGCAAGAATGCTAGAGGTGTAGCCAGCTCCGATATGTCACTCACAGTGCACTTCTCCTGCTCGGAAAATTTTCTCGCACACACATGTACCTTTCCCTCATCTTATAGCTTGGACAGTTCCTCACACATCATATCTCCTCTGTATGAGTATAATTATATACTCCCTTAATCATTTTTTGAGTTAGTAGTAATGTTATCAAAACTGTAACACATATTCAACATACTGTACTTTTGGGCATCATGGTATTTCATATTGTGTAAACTTTTATAACTTCATAATCCCTGACATCAATTAGCGAATCACTATTGGTTCAATTACATAATAATGCGACACGTTGGATATATGATATATCAGAGAGAAATGCAGATGTGTGGTTCTTCTGCGCTTACTCCGCTTCATGAGCATCCTACTAGAGTTCCGCTATCTTTCTTGTTCTACGCTGTATTGCGGTGACACTCAAGCACTTCAGAGTTGAAGCGTTCCCAGCGGTAGAGTGTGTCTGGCGCCTACTCTAGAGTTATAGCCTCTAATGGCTGTTCTAATGTCTCAGGCCTTATTGCTGTTCGATGTTTTATGTTAAGCTGACCCATGTGAGTCATCTACAGATTTGTTGTCGATACCCACCTGAAAAACATGAATTGGATAATCGCATACACTAATTGTTTTTGCATTTTATATAACGGAAGTGAAAATAAAAAACTTGCCAATTGCACGTTCCATAAAGTGAAAAGTGACCTCAGCTCATATGAAATAAGTGGGTCCGATTTGTGCGGTACCCGTAACTTAATGTCAACTCATTCTCTCTCGGCTTCATTACGCACAAATAGTGAGCAAAGTGCCTGTCGATAGTCGTCACAGGAGTCTATCCCACTAGTAGTAAAACAGCATATCATTTTACATATACATACCTCCTGTTACTCAATATAACGTGCTCGGTTTTTGGACGCTTTGCGTGGGCCTCAATTTATATGAGTCGACCGTAATCTTGTATTCATAGTTTTTCTTCTTTCCTCTCATTACTAGCTATGATGTTTTACTTTCTAGAGTGGGACTCGTATAGTGCGCTACATTACGACAAGACGTAGACGAGCGGTCACCCAGTTCTATCGCTCGTCCCGGCACTTGTCACTATATGTTAACCTTTGGACACGGATTTACTTCTGTGAGTACGGGAGACCTATTCACTTCCTAATCGTCCCGTTTTGGCGCTTCTTACTGAGTAGTCGCGGCAGATATACTCCTCGACTGATTAATTAGCGCTTATGCGAGAGAGGAGAGCTAGTGCTCTATTCTATCGAACATATAGATCTGGAGAGAGCGAGTCTGATATATGTGTGCGAGACGAGGCTCTATCGCAAATACCTCAACTAGCTTGGACCAAAGGAAAGCATAGGCACCTAGACCCCTATCTGAATGCACTCCTAGGGGCCTTGCGACACATTATTGCTCTTCAGATTCCTGAGAAGATAAAGATCCTACTTTTAGCTTTTAGCTATGCGATAGAGAAGTGATGTATTGCTGCATAGTATGTGCGCAACCATATAGCCACCGTTCTCGCGTTGCGGTTATACTAAGAATCTCCTATGATTCAGCGATTCTAGCGAGAACCGATGAACCCCTCACTCTAAACCAATCATAGACACACTATCACAGCTTATCTCTCATCCGCTATTAAGAGCAACATAGCGGCGAATCAGTTTCAAATATCGAGTCTTATCAAAAATCATGCCCCTAAACTCGCGAGTCATTCTACATGAGTGGTACCTCCTCCGACTCATGAGCTCCCCAGTGTCCATTCTCATATCTCCCGTGGATATATTAGTGACACAGGCGTCGCTTCCTATATCTTTTCGCTTACTGAGCCACTTATATCGGCACCAAATTATCACTCGACATCCCCGCTCTCATATACTCGTCCATAACCAGAATCTGACTATCAGTTCATCCTTTGCCTTATAATTATTTACCGGAGTTCCCATACGCCAATTGTCAATTTATTTCGGTGCTCAGTCTACCTTGCGGAGATGACTCAGTTGGCGTAATTTACAGCCACTACATATCTTTCCTCCTACATAAGACATGATCTCCAGTGTGATACATCAATTCAGACGTGTCGTGAGATGATTACTCCGCTCGAACTTGCTTTTCACTCACTTATATTACAACTACTGGTCACACACGCCCTAGTATGAATGTATTAGCAGATATTGAGAACTACTATCCTAATCAGGATGACTCGCAAAGACATAATTTTTTATGTCGTAGTATATTCTATTCAGGAATCAAGGTATTACTCTTAAATATATTTCCATGGGAGTATTGTGATGTAGCGTGGATGAGCCAGAGACCATTCCAGTCGGATCAAGAACGTTATATAATAACTGGAGAATTCACGTACTAAATTTTTCATTGATTGAGAGAATTGAAATCAATAACCCTCTCTTCGAGGCGGTCATAATATTATCCCAAAGTCTTAAGACACCATAACACTGTAAGAGGTTCTTTCCACGATTATTTGTATTCCCACTCAGGGCACCCATAACTATGTAACAACGCAGGTGAGATACCTACATTTCTTTTGAGCCTACCCTCCATTGATTACTTTTGACCGCCTGTACAGACTAACGCGAACAAGTCCTCGAATACAACCTCATGAGACTCGTATGTGTCGAGTTATACCTAGGGTCACAGTTCCGTTCTTCTTCTGTGGCTTACGGAGGTGGCCACTGACATCCATTCATATAGTTTGACTGGAGTTAATGAGTAAGTGAGAGACCATGAAAATCTATTGTGAAAGTCTGCTCAGAGACTATGATAGTACAATATGATGATTGTGGATTATCGACACTATTATCCTAGACCATATATGTTTACGTCTCGTTCTCATGGGATATTCATAACCGTCAGGTGGTAGAACTTTGTGTTCAAATTAGCTGGTCGACTTCAGCCTAGCTATCAGGTATACCGAGGTATTTATACCCTAACTCTGCTATATTCACTATTTACTCTTACTCAGCGTAATAACGCCACTTCCCCACTAATTTTAGAGACGCCTATTTTCGGCTAACATACTTTAGCTATCCTATACAGGTCGTGTCAGCCCACGCGTAATTTACCATATTACAACGTGTCTGTATCCTCTATTAATATAAATAGACTTCTAGTGTCTAGAGAGTGAGGTAGCATCCGATATTAACTTCTGATTCCACCAAACTCTGCTCAGCGGATGACTCTCCATCAAACTTGGACTTTGATCCCATCAACCACTTGCAACTGCGCCACATTCCTTCCCGAGCCTAACTTATCTTCTTCGCTAACGCGGTATGCCAATACACTCTTGACTCTACAATACATCCTACTACTCCTCTTTTATCATTCACTCATTAGTTAGCCGCTAACCATTACATAAGCCATTCTCTTTCATATAAGCAACTTACCCAATGGCGCGTAACATATAAAGAAACACCTCCTTCAACTCTCAACCTTCAACACTATCTAACGAGTAATGTAGTATATAAATTCACATTTGATATTTAATTTTATTCCCATCAATCTATGAGTATATATGTACCTGATCCTATAAGAATCAAAATTGCTTAGCGGATGTCTTATATAATTTATTTGAGAATGAATCCTTACACTGGTAAACCAGTAATTAGAGTACCCACTGCTAGAACCATAATACAACTTCATAATATTAGCCAGCTTCATACGCCTGCATCATATTCTTTGTATATATTTCACATAAATTTCAATCATTATCGCATTCTGAAACACCTTATATATCAGAATTTTCTTATAGTACAATTATTCTTATATGTCAAATACGTGGGTGTGTGGTAGCGGTGGGAAAGGCGTAGGTATTACATGAGACAATATCAATTCTAAATTCGTATATACCAGAGTAGTATCAGAGTCAGTTAATTTTATAGGAAAGCTCTCTTCTATGCAACGATCCGTCACAACCATTCATGTCGTCTAATCTATAGACTCATGTCCAGCAAACTGTGTTTTAGGTATTATGGTGATAAGATATGAAGCTTTAGCTAAAACTAAAATATATCATTCAGCCAAACCACATAGCCCTTAAAGGTAAAACCTTTTATTAGTCGTTCCAATGATATTATGGTACGTACTAGACTAAAGTGTTGCTGCAATAATATACTCGTCCTGCCATAATCCATGGTATATCATATGAATGTTGAGGTGATGCCATGGCACTTTTATAGTCCGAGCGAGTTAACCACTTCCGCTACTTATCCAATTCACCAATTATGGGTCTTAGGTAGGATCCAACTACTCCTCCTTTTTAGTAATCATTGTTTTCTTCCCGAGTACCAATATATATCTTAAGCGTATGAACAATCCTGAGTCCAACGTATCTCAACCACTCTTTGTGTATGAGCAATCTTAAAATCCATCATTCTTCATAATAATTGCTCCACACTTAACGGCGTACTGAGTATCCTCATATTCTGCACAAAGAGTGCAATAAATTGTCTCTCAATATACTTAAAGATAATATGAATTTAATTATATTCTATCATTATATTAATAAAGTGATGATCACTCTATTCCATAACCTTACTATTATTAATATACGAGTATATTAAGTTGTGGCCACTGACTAACTCAACATCTTTTACTGTATCATACTATGATTATTATTTATTTACACTCACTCACTCATTCAGCTAAAATAAAATTAGTTAGATATGATCCCTAAATATCACGTAATAAATCTTATTAAGCACATAATATTGATCCTATTATTAATTAATACGTTGCAATTCACATGTTTCACTCACATCTGTATGAATATCAGCTACGCGAAACCTCATATCGGCAATAATATTTATTGATACTCGATCGAGGATTGACTTGAGGGTACAATTGAGATATTAGTGAATAGCTATGTTAATTATTCACCTTCACAATATTGCTATGCAAAATATGCAATATTCTATTTTGTGTAGTAGAGTGATTCAAATAGAGGACCCTAATATCACTGTGAGTCGTGTATCATACTACTATATTAAGTATAGCATTTTAAATTGATGATACATCATAACTTAATTAAATATATTTATCACACAACACTTATTTATTCTCCAGGAGATTTCAGCAATTATTTTTACGACTAGCGATACTATTTTATTTTTCGAAAGATTCAATATCTTTTTTCACTATACTATATTTACTTAAGCAAATTAAGCCACGAGTTATCAATACCCTCTCATCTCTTTACTATATAAAAATTTTATTTCTAATTTATGATAATATGTTTAACTGATAACCTACTAAATAATCTTCTTTATACTTCTATATCGATATGTCATGATTAATTAATATTAAATTAATATAAAATGATCATATTTAAATATCTATAAAAAAATATATACTATTTATAATCATATAATCTATGAATATGCTTATAATAATACATTTATCTGCTTCCTATGTCTATATAATAAAATGTACTTTTAATAAATAATCATTCTGATATAATAATAAAATATTCATATATTTTATCTACATAAAATACAAACTTATACATCTAAAGGAAAAACTATTTTTATTTGGCATCACTTCATTAATATAATTAATTAAATAAATATTCATATGTAAATTATTATATAGGTATATATATACTGTATATATATATATCTCTATTTATTATATCCCTGTCATTAGCTCGGTACTAATGGGTTCAATACACCTGGTATAATTTTCGCATTTTTAGATTACTATAACTATTTATAGACTCAGTATCGTCTGACATTATTTATACATCATAACGCATTGTCAATTGAGAGCCACATTATACTTTATTCTCTAGAGTGTCTATCAGCCTACCAGTGAGACCCATCTACTTGTTTTCCTATTATTTTATGACTTTATCAGCTTAGCCTGCGTATGCGAGCCTCGCCCCCACTCCAAGCTGCCCCCGTGTCACCTATTGACCTACGTGAGAGCTCACTATTGCGCACCCTGTGAATCATTCATTTCCCCTGTATTTCCTCGATTATTATTGATAGTTATGTTAGGAATTGGATGACTACCTTCCTCGGCGTTTCAACAGGTCGCTCTATTAGTCATTCTTCTGGGCTCCCTTATTCCTTATTCTCGCGACCCTATATTCTGCACCTACAGATCGTAACTAAGTGTCTATCTATCAACATATCAGGGTGCTTTCCCCCTTACTCCATTATAGCGAATATAACACCCCACCCCGTTAAGATATGGTTATATGCTATGCTAGGTAGACCCCATCTCAATTGGTTCACTAGTTTGGGAGGGCTCATGCCCGCTCGGTCTGCCACAATCACTTAACTCATGTTATTTGAGACGCTTGACCTAACCTTATGTCGAGGGGCTGAGGATGTTTTTCTTGCAGGCTTTGCTCATCCCACTTCCAGCAATATCCGCCACCGATGCCACCTGTGGTCCATGCTTTTGTGCTTCCCATCGATTTCCTTAGTTGCTAAGCCTACTTATGTAACCACCTAATACTTTGCGTTTTTCCTTTGCTAAACCAGACTTTTCGGTGTCAGCCCGAGCATTGTCCAGGAACCTTGTCATTCTATTTAATTGAAAATGACCGTGAAGATTTTAGTCATTGTTCCCGAGAATTGCATGTGAGACGCCTGTCATCACGTTGTGATCATACCTCTTCCTCATAAAGCGCAATCTACAACATTGGTACTGTGTGCTGAGTATTTCTCATGTGGCCGGCCATTTAGCGCTTTAGTGGTTGCCACCTCTTTTCTTTGTCCGGGTGGTGAGGCCATCTCATTCATTATTGGCCGACACGAAGCCGATACATGTATTCTCACACGATAACGCGGTATTAAAATTGAGCCTTCAGTGTGTTGTCTTATATGACACGCCATGCTACTCTTTGCTGTACGAATAGTGTGAGCATAATCCAAGTGTTCTCTGGATCAGCATAGGTTAACTCACCCAGCAAGGCTCATAAGTATGCTGGTGCCATAAAAATGCAATGGTGTTTCCACACACAGCGACAACAGAGGGATGTTGATTATCAGAGGACTAAGAACGCTTGTTGATAAGAGTACGACAAATGTTAATTGTCGGCGCCGGAGGGCGCCTTGCTCAGCACCTACAGCTACATTCTTGAACGAGCGACTAACCATTACCTCTCTGGCAGCCGCCCTCCTGGGTGCTTATTCAACACCACACCGCTTCTGTTTGAGGCCTCCTTCGCCCGCTTTGATGGCGAGCCGAGGGGCTCGCTTCCTTTCTGACGGGTTCCGGCACCTGTCGCCCATCAGTGTGGACTTTATTTTGCTCTTTTTGCTCAAGTAAGAATATGAGATCCGTGAACCGCACTCCTTTTCCGCTTCCCTTTCTGGTTGCTTTGGCCGGCCCCCCCCAGTGGTCCCACACCTGCCACCGCCTGGCTTTTGCGTCACAGGACCACGAGGCTTTTGCCCCCCGACGTTCTGTTTGTTTGGACGAGTTTCCGTGCTCGACCCCAATCTGTAGCAGAACTAGCGACTGGAATGCTTTGAATCTCGTCCCGACAACGGTGGGTGGGAAGTCTTTACTCCTTAAGATCGTTGACTTCCCAATCACATTTGTCCGGCAATTAATTCCATATATCCTTTGTTTTTTGCCAAATCTCTACAGCCCGTGCGTTTCTCAATGTAAATAAGACTCTGGACTCTGAATACAAACCACTCACGCTCACAACTCTGAAAGAATTGCTTACTGACAAAATAATTTTTTTATCAGACTTTATGGAGTTCTACAATTTAAATAAATCGTCTTCAGAACTGCTGAAGAAAATTTCATCTAGCAAAAAATACTGTAATGCATATAATTTTAATACATTATATATTATATATATATATATTATATATCTTTATATATATATATATATATATATAAATATTATATATATATATATATATATTATATATATATATATATATATATATATATATATTTATATTATATATATATATAATATATATATATATAATTTATATAATATTATATTATTATATAATATATATATAATATAATATAATATATATATATATTAATTATATATATTATATATATTATATATATATGCTAGAAGAGTGCCAGCATAAAAGCAACAAGGACTGATTTTTTTGGTTTGAGGTTAAGGCTAAAGGAAGAGGCTGAAGGAGTTGGAATATTTTTCTGTATTCCAAACGGGAGGGGCTTTTTGTAATTTCCGCAAGAAATGTGATATATGAATCTTTATAATATTATAAATACTATATATGGTGTTGTTTTGTGTATCCCCACCTAGTCTGTTTTAACTACAAGAATCGCTGAGTTACATATATATATTACAGTCAGAGACCTAATATATAAATACTAAAATATATTATTCTTCTGTAGTTAATATTAAAGCACTAGATGAGGTATGAAATAAATAACCATATTATTTTAAATATTATTATAAATCTTATAATAATTATATAAAGATAAAATTTAATAAGTAAGTTAAAAGCATTGCACCCATCTTTATTATTCTTCGTAAATAAAATGAAATCAGAGTCATTATCATTTCAGTATAATAAGTGAGTGTCATTATATATTTTTGGAATGGCTTTTAGTCTACAGATGGATTGTTAATCTGTAGTAGTGCTCTATACTCTAGATCTTGCACATCATTTTACATAACAGAAATGGGATTTGGATAGGTATATATATGATGTAGTTTGGGTATCATAATATTGATATTTATTACTTTTGCACTAATATAACTGCCAAATTGGCGGTTTTGGTTTGCGTAGTTATTAAGGTTTTGAGTTGCATTTGTTATTCATTATATTAAAGTAATAATACGCTTGTAGTGTGAGTTTAGCATGTATTATTAATAATTTCTTTTTGTTAATTTTGGTTACTTATTATTATTGTTTTTATTTCTTTCTTTTTTAGTATGTATAGATCTATGTGTATAATGTATATAGTTTATTGACAAGCCCTAGGTGATGCTTTAATGTAGGATTATTGTCATAAAATTAAATTAAGAAGAGAGTCAATATAATTAGATTAAAATATATAAGTTAATACACTGTACAAGACCCTAGGGTATAGTACTTTGTGTCGTATAGTCATTGTTAAACATTGTTATTGATTTGTGAATTTTGACTTCTGTATGGAATAATAATATAATTTTATATAATTTATTATATATTTTATTATATTTTATTATATCATATTATATATATATTATTATAATATATCGGGTAAAATATTATGGTAGGAGGGATTAATTGCCAGGTAGATCCATAAGGTAACACTTCTAGGGGGGAGCCGCTCCCACCCCCCTGCCCCCCTGACACGCCCATAGGATCACAGTAATATTACCAGTAGTCAGATAGATAGGAATAATGTCGGTCAATTTTCTGATATGCCCTTTTAAAATTGAAAATAAATTCATGTACTATTTATGACGTTTTCGAGCATAAAGTATCCAGCAATATTTTAAAAACAAATATTACTAATTTTCCTTAAAAAATTTTTTACCACGATAAATACTAAAAATATATATGACCTTAGAAATGAATTTTGCTAAATACAAAGCAATTTAAATATGTTTTTATTTTTTGGCTTGAAATTTTTATGGGAAAGGTACACTGCACACACACACACAAGGTGGTACGAAAATTATATCATTGAATTGAAGTACTAATAATATCTCTACTATGTTCCCATGTTAAGCCGGCTACACACATGCGACGCTCGTCGAGCCCTCGAATCTTTGCGTTTTGCATTTGTTTTTTCCTCGAGGCGAGTGCCTACCCACATCGGAATTTGAACGTATCTCTGAAGTTCGGAGCGGGAAATTAGAACATTTGTGTACAAATATGCGGCAATTTTAAAAAAATGTTTTATTTTCCTTTTCAATAATTTCGATCGACATTTATTATCGTTTAATTATAGAAAATTGTAATTGCGTTGTAAAATTTTTTATAAATAAATTCAATGTAATATAATATTATATTATTAAATATATTTATATATATATATAATTAATAAAATATATATTAATATATTATATATATAATATATATATATATATATATATATATATATATATATATATACAGTATATTTTCTAGATTTTGTGAATATTCTACTACATAATATTTTTTTTTTTTATTATTATATATATATATATATTATATATATATATATATATATATTAATATACATATAATATATATGAATATATATCTTATTATATATTATCTATATTTATATATTAATAATACTAATATATATTATATAATTAATATTATATAAATATATTATAATATATATATATATTCTATATATATATATATATATAATATATATATAAATATTATAAATATCTAATATATATAAACCCTACTTATATATATATATATATAATATAGTATATATTATATATATATATATATATATATATTATATATATAATATATATTATATATATTATATATATATTTTTTGTTATTTTTAGACTGATTGGGTAATTAAATCATTTGGGGATTTTCAAGTACTAGCAACATTAAAGGAATTTCC
>JABUQX010021729.1:35000-47535 GCA_015478945.1 Trachelipus rathkii
TGTCTCTTTTTCTTTCTAACCTTATTTTGCACTACGTTTACGTTATGCAACAGAACAGATTGTTCTTTTATATTAGTAATCCTCAGTAATAGCTTTCTTTATATTGATAAGGTTGTGCATATTTGAATATTTAGCTTGAATGAAATTTATTTTTCTTGTGTTCTGAATATCTATTGTAAATTTATATATACTCAGTCTTAAAAATGGAAATAATAATGTTTTTTTAGAACTGCTAATTAAACACAGGTTTAAGTTATTAAATTATCATTGGAAACAGGTGATGTTTACTTTCCGAAGGTACAATAGGGGCTTTGATGAATTCGAGGAGGAGATAGAAGACCCTGCTAATTCTCATCCTATAATTACCTCAGCCAATGGTGCTTCAATTCTTGAAGAAGAGCGAATGGGATTTATTATGTTTGAGGCTGGATTAGAAAATATTTGTATTAAGTTCGTGTCACCTTCATCGAGTTTGAACTTGAAGTGATATATTTCTTTTACTTTTATTTTTAGTTTGTACATATTCAATTTTGTGCTCTATGTTTGAGCTACAAATACTTTGTTGGTATCACATTATATTATTTCTTTTTTTAGTATGAATGGGAAAAATATTATGTAGAAAGAAAGGCATATTAGGTTCAGAGTTAGAGAATGAAGAGCTTATTTCCTTTTCAGAGCTATTAAAAGAAAAGGTTTTGGAGACCTTGCCGAAGGAAATGGTAAAGGAGGAGAATGTTTTTCTGGAGGGAAAGAAGCTTCCTCTCAAAGTAGGAGAGAGAGTACTGCACCAGGAGCTTCTTCAGGTGGCAGTGGTGGCCCAGCATCTGGACACAATAAAGGAGCTACAAGAACCGCTTCAGCACCAAGTGGCGGAATGGGACAGAAAACCATGAAAAGTTCAAGTGGAGGAGCAGAACACCCTCCAAATGAAACTGCCGGCCCTACAACAGCTCCTGCTGGTATATCAACTCCATTTTATGTGAGAAAAGCTACTCCAGAAGGAAAAGACCTCAATGACACTTTACACTCGACGTCTCCATCACAAGCATCAAATATTACAGGGCATTCCGCTTCTACTAAAAATAGTGTTCGAGAGGAAAATCAGATGCACGTAAGTGTCAAACTCATTGTGTTGTGCTAATAAATTTTTATATGAAAAAGCAAGTTTTATTTTAGTGAATTTGAAATTTTCAATATAGGGTTCATCCCATGGGCCCGGTCCACAACCAAACACCCTCACAACACCCCCCCATTCACCACTATTATGCACCTTTCATCTAGCTTCTGCAACACACTCATTTCTTTCCATCAGACATTACTCTACTGGCTCAATTCACTTTTTCTTAGGTTTCTCAGCCTGTCAATTAACCACTCTCACCACTATACATCCACTTAACCAACCGACTATCATCCATACTTTCTATATGTCTAAACAATCTTAATACACTCTCGTTTATTACCAATACGCCCTTCTTCACATCACACAACTCCCTAACCCTTTCATTCCTCATTTTATCTATTCTTCTCTCCTAACGCCCTTAAGATTGTCCATTTGAACACTTTGTACCTTAAATCTTTACCTCTTATTTCAGACCATAGTTTCACTTCTATGCATTAACACAGGTAACAACATACCCTCATGCAAAACCCTAGCGCACTCAAGACTTAGTCCCTTCACATCCACCAAGGATTTAATTGCACCAACCACCTTCCTACCATTTCCTTTCTAATCTCCTACTACACTGCATCATCCGTTCCCATTTCATCCAACATATAGCCTAAATATTTAAATTTAGATACTTGTTGCAGTTGCTCACTGTCCAACATGATTTCAAAACGCGTACTCTCCTCATTCTCTACCATCACCTTAATCTCATCTACATTTACTTTCAAACCCCTCCTTTTACACACCCTGCCAAACCCGTCCAGTCCTCTCAAACTTTCTTCAGATTCACCATATGAAACCAAATCATCCGCGTACAATAAGCAGGGAACCTCCCATTCTCTTCCATTATCCATCAGTCTAACACCTTCCCCTACCACCACTATCTCTAACTCTTTCATCACCCCATCCATATAAAAATTAAATAACCAAGGAGACCTAACACATCCCTGCCTCACTCCACTATTAATATTAAACCATTCAGAATCAACTCTATTTATTCTTACACACGCTTCACTATCGACATACATACTTTTGATTACATTCAGAATCCTACCACCATCACCTTAAATCATTAACACCTTCCACAGAGCTTCCCTATTAATTATGTCATACGCCTGTTGCAAGTTCATAAAACCTAAATAGGGTTTCTCTCATTTTCTCAATCATTTCTTTCAATGTGAAGATTTGATCTACACATCCTCTACCACTTCTAAATGCAATTTGTTCTTCGCCAATCAGTTCATCAATCATTCGACGCACTCTTTCAACTAAAGCACCAGGATATATATTCCCTACAACACTCAATAAACTAATTCCCTGTTGTTCTCCTTTATCTCCCTAACCCCTATATAAGGGTATTATTATTGCTCTCCTCCAATCCTTCGGAACTATACCTTCCATAAACGTTTTGTTACACAACTTCCATATCCAATCAATCACTATCTCGCCTCCACTCTTGATCATTTCACCAATAATTACATCTATACCTGCGGATTTACCATTCTTCAAGTCTTTCACTCTACTTATTACCTCCTCTCTACTAATTAACTCATCCCCAAAATACCTATTTCTTCTTACACCATCAAATTCACACACATTCACTATCACCTCTTCATAACTGCCAATGTTATGCAGATTTTCGAAGTGTTCCCTCCACATTCTTCTCATATCCATTTCATCAGTCATGAAAGTACCATCCCTATTCATTATTCTCATTTTTAATCTTTCGCACTTCCTTCCAAAAAAGTTTCTTATTCCCTTGTAAGTTCCCATTCATCCTCTTTCCAAACTTCATTTACTGCTTTTTCTTACGTATGCATGTAATATAGATATTTTGGATATATATATATATATATATATAAAGGGAAGAAAGTATAATGAGTATATAGTTATATTGTTCTATATATATATATATATATATATATATATATATATATATATATATATATATATATATATATATATATATATATATATATATATATATATATATATAAGTCGAGTGACTTAAGGACTAATTGGTGAAGAACAAGGTGCATTAGAAGTGGTAGAGGATTTGTAGATCAAATCTTTACATTGAAACATGATTGAGAAAAATGAGAGAATGAGAATAAATTGTGTTTAGATTTTATGGATTCACACCAGGCGTATGATAAGATTAATAGGGATGCTCTATGGCAGGTGTTAGTGATATATGGTGGTGGTGGTAGGCTTCTGAATGGAATCAAAAATATGTATGGTAATTGTGAAGCTTTTGTAAGAAAAAATGAAGTTGATAACGGAGTGAAGCATGAATATGTTATGTCTCCTTGGTTATTCAATTTATTTATGGATGGGGTCATGAAAGGATTAGAGGCAGGGGTGGCAGGGGAAGGTGTTAGAATGAGTGAGAGTGAAGGGTGCCCTACTTATTATATGTGGATGATTTGGTTTTGTGTGGTGAATCTGAAGAGAATTTGAGAGGATTAGTAGATGGGTTTGGCAGATTGTGTAAAAGGAGGGGTTTGAAAGTAAATGTAGATAAGAGTAAGGTTAATGTAGTGAGTGAGGGGAGTCCAGGGTGTGAAGTTATGTTAGATGGTGAGCAACTATAACAAGTTTAAATATTTAGAATAAATGTTGGATGAAAAGGGAACGGATGATGTAGAGTGAGTAGGAAAGTTGTGAATGGAAGAAAGGTGGTTGGTGCAATTAATTCCTTTTTGGATTTGCATGAGGAAATGTTGTATTCTATGTTAATGCATCGTATTGAAACTATGGTCTAGAATAACATGTGTAGATCTAAGATACAATGTGTTCAGATGGACTATCTTAGTGGTGTGTTAGGTGTGACAAGAATTAATAAAGTGAGTAGTGAACGCATTAGTGAGTTGTGTGATGTGAAGAAATGCGTAAATGAGAGAATAATCGAGAGTACATTGAGATGGTTTGGTCATATTGAAAGGATGGATGATAGTCGGTTGATTAAGCGGATGTATAGTGGTGGATGTGTTGGGAGTCGATCGGCAGGGAGAGTGAAGAAAAAGTAGATTGAGTCTGTAAAGGAATGCCTGAAGGAGAGGAATGTGAGTTTGCCAGAGGTGAGATGAAAGATGCATAAAAGGATTGAATTTCGAGGTTTTGTGAGGGTGTATGGTTGTGGGTCTGGCCCAGGTGATAAACCCCACATAGACGAGATACCACAGTGAGGGTCCGCCACATTCTTGTGTATCCCTAGTGTGAATTTTTCTGACTGCGACGAGTTCTCACTTAAGACTATAAAAGGGATAAAGGGGGGGGGCTTTCTTTTTGACTTGCAGCATATTCTTTTAGTACTGTTCTGTTTCTGTGTATTCGATGCACCTCACCTCCCATTTGGGAATAGGAAGTGGATTATATATATATATATATATATATATATATATATATATATATATATATATATATATATATATATATATATATCAATATAGAAAGACCATATATATATATATATATATATATATATATATATATATATATATATATATATATATATATATATATATTGTGATTGGTTTAGTATTAATAGCGGAGTGAGGCCGGGTTGTGTTATGTCCCCTTGGTTATTCAATTTGTATATGGATAGGGTTATGAAAGAATTATAGGTGGGGGTGGCGGGAAATGGTGTTAGAATGATTTAGAATGGAGATAAGTGGAGGGTGCATTACCTATTATTATATGAGGATAATTTGGTTTTGTGTGGCGAATCTGAAGGGAATTTGAGAGGATTGGTAGAGATATTTGGTAGGGTGTGAAAGGAGAGGTTTGAAAGTAAACGTAGATAAGAGTAAAGTTATTATTGTGAGTGAGGACAGTCCTCAGTGTGAAGTTATGTTAGATGGTGAACAGCTGGAACAAGTGTCTGAGTTTAAATATTTAGGGAATATGTTGGATGAGAAGGGAACGGATGATGCAGAGTGTATTAGGAAAGTTGTGAATGGCATGAAGGTGGCTGGTGCAATTAAATCGTTGGTGAATATAAAGGGACTAAGTCTTGAGTGCGCTTGGGTCTTACATGAGGTTATGTTGTTACCTGTGTTATTGTATGGTAGTGAGACTATGGTCAGGAATAAGAAGTATAGATCTAAAGTTCAATGTGTTCAGATGGACAATCTTAGAGGTATGCTAGGTGTGAGAAGAATTGATAAAATAAGGAATGAACGTATCCTGTGTGGCGTGAAGAAAGGGTAAATGAGAGAATAAAAATGAAAGTATGTTGAGATGGTTTTTGGTCATGTGGAAAGGATGAAATGATAGGTCGGTTGGTTAAGCGGATGTATAGTGGCGAGTGTGTTGGGAACTGACCGGCTGGGAGACCGAAGAAAATGTGGATTTAGTCAGTAAACGAATGTCTGAAGGAGAGAAATGTGAGTTTGGCAGATGCTAGAATAAAGGTGCATAATAGAGTGAAAGGCGGTTTTGTGAGGGTCTGATTGTGGGCCCACCTAGGGCCAAGGATGAACCCTTTACACTGACGATTTACCATACTGAGGTCCGCCGCGGTCCCTTAGCTCAGGGTGGATTTTCTGTCTGCGAAGAAAGCTCCTCACCTCAATTGAACAAGCAGTAAAGTGGTGCAAGGCTGGGCTTTCTTTCTGACTTTCGTCATATTCTTTACTGCTTTTCTTTTCCAATGCATGTAACGCACCTTACCCCCAGTCTTGGGGAAAAGAGGAAGATGATGAATGAATGATGATATATATATATATATATAGTATATATATATTATATATATATAATATATATATAGTTATATATATATAGCATAGAAGTATATATGTTAAGAAAGGTTATGTTATTGGCTGTTATTATTATTAAGTTATATATATATATATATATATATATATATATATATATATTATAACCGGTATATATATATAATATATTATTATTATTATTATTATATATATACATATATTATTATTATTATATTATATATTATTATTATATATATATATTATTATATTATTATATTATTATTATTATATATATATATATATATTATATATATATATTATTATATATACATATATATTATTATTATTATTATTATTATTATTATTATTGTTATATAGTTAGATATATATTATTATTATTATATATATATATATATATATTATTATATATATATATATTATATATTGTTATATATATACATATATGTACATATTATTATTATTATTATATTTCCATTTATTTCCATTTCCATTTATTTCTATTTATTTATTTTATATATTTATTTATTTTTACACACAGTGTCAGGGAAAAGTGATAAAAGAGATATTTCGTCCCTTGTTATTGAACTATCAACAGTATGGTTTAATTTTGCTGCTCCACCACATACTCCGATTACAAGAAAGATCGACTTTACAAGGTATGATATTTCCTAATTTTAATTTTATATTTTCACATTGGTTAAAGTCTTATATTAAAATTATAGCATCATATATAGCAGTTGTTATACAGTTATATAGCATATATATATATATATATACACATGTTGTTATATATATATATATATATATATATATATATATATATATATATATATAAGTATATAAAAGTGGTCATGTGGAAAGTATGAATGATAGTCGGTTGGTTAAGCTGATGTTTAGTGGCGAGTATGTTGGGAACCGACCGGCTGGAAGACCGAAGAAAAAGTAGATTGAGTCAGTAAAACGAATATCTGAAGGAGAGAAATGTGAGTTTGGCAGAGGCGAGAATAAAGGTGCTTAATAGGGAGAGAATGGCGGGGTTTTGTGAGGGGGTATGGTTGTGGCCCTAGGGTGGGATTTTTTGACTGCGACGATTTCTTACTAATTAATGTTACAGAAGGGGCGGTAAGGCTGGCCTTTCTTTCAATTCTGTCATATTCTTCTACTGCTTTCTTCCGATGCATGTTACGCACCTACCCCCAGTCTTGGGGAGAAAAAGGTAGATGAAGAAGAAGAGATATATATATATATATATATATATATATATTCAGAGATATATATAATTATAGTTATTTGGTTACCCAAGCATCATATATATATATATATATATATATATATATATATATATATATATATATATATATATATATATATATATATATATATATATAATATCTCAGAGGCGACTCTAATACTTGTGCTGCTCGTGCTTAGCACGAGTTAACATTTTAGAGACAATCGATCCTTTACAAATATCATAATGTTACGATAAAATTCTTTTATTTTTTTTACTAAAGTTGTTCAAATTAATGAAAATATTACAAAATAAATATAAAAGATTACGTAAAATTGAAACAAAATTGTAATTAACATCTCTATTAAATAATGCTATTTTTCAATCCATTAAAAAGGTGACTGTTCGTGCTCAAATCGAATAGCGGAGATTGTGTATGTGAGAATTTAGCCGTTAAAATTGAAAATACTGTTGCCTTGGTATATTTTAGTTAAATTTGATGTTGCCATTCTCCTTAAGTATAAATAAGAAGAGACTACTTTAATTATTTCAAAAGTTTATTTAACTGTATATAGTAAGATAGAGGTATATATATATATATATATATATATATATATATATATATATATATATATATATATATATATATATATATATAGAGAGAGAGAGAGAGAGAGAGAGAGAGAGAGATATGTGGGAGAGAGAGAAAGAGTAGAGAGAGAGAGAGAGAGAGAGAGAGAGAGAGAGAGAGAGAGAGAGAGAGAGAGAGAGAGAGAGAGAGAGAGAGAGAGAGAGAGAGAGAGAGAGAGAGAGAGAGAGAGAGAGAGAGAGAGAGAGAGTATTATATATATTATTATTATTATTATATATATATATATATTATTATATATAATATATATATATTTTTATTACCTAGAAACATATATAAATTATATATATATAAATACATCCATATATTATTATTATATATATATTATTATTTAATTCCACATATATATATATATATATATATACATATATAACATATAGATTTTATATAGTTATTATTATTAATATATATATATATATATATATATATATACATATATATATATATATATATATATATATTATATATATAATAGTTTATATTATATATCTTATTATCTATATATATATATATATATATATATATATATATATATATATATATATATATATATATATAGAGAGAGAGAGAGAGAGGTTATGGACGTATTTTTTCTTTCTAATATATATATATATAATATATATATATATATATATATATATATATATATATATATATATATATATATATATATATATATAGAAAGATATATATATATAAAGAGTTATATATATATATATATATATATATATATATATATATATATATATATATATATATATATATATATATTTCATTTTACTTCAGATTAGATTGGAATTTTCTAAGCACTGCATCTCCATCTATAAATGCTTGGATGAACCCAAGTGATCGATTAACTGTTGCAGTAATTCACTTTTTGCACGTTTCCGAAAGCAGACGATTAGGAGTCATTGCTTCTCTTATGGCCGAAGCTCTCGACGTTCAAAGTATTCACGTTTCTCCCAGAGTAAGTGAGGATTACGTTTTGCATTTTCTTTTTAAAGTTCGCCTCTCTCGGATATTGTTATATTCAAGAAGGGTGAGGAACTCTTCTAGGTAATTGCTACCTAGGGTCCGGACGAGGGATTGAACCCGAACTATTTCTCTCGAGATTCTGTGGCGATACCCTTGAGCCTTAAATTATTTTATACCCTTTTTGATGTTAAATAATATATTAATTTAAGTTTGTATTTTTTTTCATTCTGATCTGATTATATTCATTTCGATTTAGTTTATTTTTTTATTAATATTGATAGAACAAAGTATGTTACTGAATTCTGATAGTTTTCTAACAAAAAATTTGTATTACACAAGATATATATTTTATTATATTGTCTTACATTTTTCTGATAGAATATATGAATGATGTTCTATTGCTCTTTATTTAATATCATCACACCCAATGATATTTATTACTTAATGATATAACTGATTACTTGAGCTCTTTATATTTTCTTTCTAAGAATCTTAGCAATATATCAATATATGTACATAGTTGGAAATAGTATAATAAGAAAGAAATGATAGTGTAGGTATAGGATTTGTCTGATCAGTTATAGTGTGTAATTGCTATTGCGCTTTTAACTTATAGACCTTATAGCCCACTCTTCTTTTTAGTATCTAAATCTGAATCTCTTATTATTCTCTTAGTCTCTTCTTCCATCTTTATCACTATATTCTTCGAGTATCTAATCTTCAATCTTCTTATTTTACTTAATTATCTCTCTACTATATTATAATCTTATATTTATTCTATAATTTAATAAGATTTAATCACTGTTATAAGTTTTATATAATTCAAAATACAATTTCTGATAGTCTGCAAAGATAAAGAAACATAAAATCTGTCTCATAGAAAAATGCCTTGTCATTACTAATGCAATGACAAGGCATTTTTATTTACCATTCATCAAATATATATATATTTTTTTTGCAGAACAAATATTCTAAGCTAATTCCTCTTAGTCAAACAATTCAAGAAGATCCTTCGTGTCAGTTGTGTAATGTTCTCAAGAGATACATATTGCAGACACCACTTCAAAACATAGAAAGCAATCTTAATCTTGAGTTTCTTCCAAAGTTGGCAACTCTTCGACAGGTTATTATTATTATTATTATTATTATTATTATTATTATTATTATTATTATTATTATTATTATTATTATTATTATTATTATTATTATTATTATTGCCGCCCCTTTTTGAAAAATTTCTATATGTTAGGACGCTTTTAAAATGCAAATGAGATAACCATTTATTGTGCAAAATTTTTAAATTAGTGGTAACGATAAGCGAAAATATTTAATAAGTGGAAAACTGATTCAAAGCAGTAATAAAGGATATAATTTTCTTATTGAAGTTTTAGGTAAGAAAATAATTTAAAAAAAAATGAAAACGATGTTGAAATTTATTTTTTCTTAACACATCAAATGTTGCATACAGTATGAACGTTAAACATTCCTGATTGTTATTTTAATTAAATAAATGGGAAAGTTTAACTATTCCATAGTGTTCATTTGCAATGAAATGAGAATGCAGTTTATAAAAGTCTTTTGTGTTTCATTTTCCTTTTTTTGTAAATGATTGTCACCCCTTAAAAGAGGAGAAGTAAGGAGAGAATTTTGAAAAAAAAAAATAATTTTATTACAATATTCCTTATTACTGGTGTTTTATTATTATTTTTAATCTTCATTTTTTTTTAATTTTTAAGGGGATTGTAGTTTTGAGTAGACAATGGAAAAGCGCCCTTTACATGCCACTTCTAATGGAACAAAGTTTTAAACATAAACAAAGTCATCCCGTCCATATAAGGTATGAAATATATAATATATATATGAGTATATAGAGTATATATATATATATATATATATATATAAAAATATATATATAATATATATATATATATATATATATATATATATATATATATATATATATATATATATATATATATATATATATATATATATATATATATATATATTTAAAGTATGAAATTTAATTAAGATCATATTTCTGTTATTCACAAAATTTTAAAGCAAGTTTGATATTTACCAATCATTTATGTTATGATTAAAAGTTAGAAATATATATAATTTTTTTTTAATTAAAAGGTTAAATTTTTTATTAAAACTGCAGAATAACTTTATTTTATAATAAAGGATGGTTAAAATCACCGTTATTTATAAAGTAAATTCAAAACTATATTGAAAAGTTTGGGGCTTTTTGGCTTATTAATTTGTAGTACTGATATTTTTAAAAGTTCGTACTTATGCTAGTAAGGGAAGTTCTCTAGGTAATTGCTACCTAGGATCTGGAAGAGGGGTCAAACCCTGTTCCTTTGCCTCGCAAAGCTGTCTCTCTTTCGTTGAGTTATGTTAGTGGCACATATGAATGTTGTGTATTTTATTTATGTTAAATAATTTTGATGCTTTTAAAATAAAATAAAAATATGAATTGGAAAGTGGGAAGGGAGTAAATTAGAAAACAAATCTTTTTAAATACTTTTCTTTAGAAAAGTAAAATATTTAAGAGTTATTGGAATTTCTATTGCTAATTTGCTAATTATTAATTACTCAGAAGACCATCTCATTCAGACCCACTGCATTCCCGATCCAGAAATGAAAACTCCAGTAAAAACGTTGAAGAAAAGGCTTCATTGGTACAAAGTGGAAAAGAAAGTCCCCTGTCAGACATTGATGAAGGTATATATATATATATATATATATATATATATATTTTATATATATATATGATCAGAATAGGTATATATATATATATATATATATATATATATATATATATATATATATATATATATATATATATATATATATATATATATATATATATATATTAGTGATGAAACGATTAATCAGACATCGTCATCGGCAAAATCGGCATATTTTTTCTCAGTTGTCATCGTCAATTTTTTGCCGATTATTTTGTCGATTAAGTGAGGAAATATTAAGAATTTTGGATAATATTAAAGCTCATTAATAATAATAATAATAATAATAATAATAATAATAATAATAATAATAATAAAGCTTCGAATAACAAATATATTAACTTTCCTGATTTTATTTCAATTTTCTGCATATGAAAAATTGAAGGTATCTTTTTTAAACCACAAATAGTTAGCGTTAATGACATAATTATTATTATTATTATTATTATTATTATTATTATTATTATTATTATTATGTTTAATGAGTTTGTCACTACCACACAACTTGTTATTGTAGCTTACTATTTTCTTTCATGGATTATGCAATCTTATTGTTATTGTTTATACGGAAGTGATTGACACAAAAGTAAACCATATTAGCTTGTGAACAAATTGCTTTCATGTTAATTAGTCATTTTTGTAAATAAAATTTAAATTACAATGTTTTCTTTTTTCGCTCATTGCTCAGTAGTGAGTATTGTGTATGTAGGATCGACTCTATCGGAGTCTACAGTCTTATCGCCTAATGGAAGTGCATGTAACGTTTTGAATATTATCCTATGTTGATGTAAATAACATTGTAACTTTAAATGAAAGATTGCTACGAAAATCGTCATCTTAAAACTCCTCCCTCTTAATCTCTCTTTTAATTCTTTATTTTTTAACATTTTATTTGTTTACTTGCTAAACTAAAATAATTATTTTATTTTATGTAGAGATAAAAGGTGATGTAATGCGTAATCCTTTCACGATAAATGCGAAAACGTATAAACACCCACACCTGAGCTGAACGAAGTATTC
>JABUQX010021730.1:0-7500 GCA_015478945.1 Trachelipus rathkii
AGAAGAGAAGATTTCTGCCCCCTTTCCCTGGGGAGGTGTCCCCCATTCTTCCCCCAATTCTTCCTTTTCTGCAATTTTATCTTCTCCTGCCCCATCCTCTCCAGATGTTTTCCCACCATCTCAATCTCCACATCCATCTCAGTGTCCATCTTCTTTCGAACACCCTATATCTTCTCTAAGTAACTCTATTTTCCGTTATTCTGACTCCTCTTACTCTTTCACAATCATAGTTCTAAATATCCTCATCTCCGGCCGCTTGTATCTAACTACTCCTTCTTCTTCTGGTTTTTAGTCGCATTCGTTTCCCGCTCCGTACAAGCAATGATGTGGAATCAGTATGCTGTATAAATAATGGAACTTTTGTTAACCTACCTATTCCGTTTGTTTCCATATCTCTCTCATCATGGGGTATAGCCCGTTTCATAAAAAACTAATCCATCAACGCACTATTTGCGCCAAGTTCGTCGCGTAATCTCTTTCTACACTTCCGCCCTTCTAGTTAGAGAGACCGTATAGCATATCTGGCCTCCGGGAGTATTAATATTTTGGCATGCCTATTTCTACCGACCAGGCATGTCGCTTGTGTGATTCGGCCTCACCTCCTCGCTCTCTCTACCATCATTCTCATCCCCTCCTCATTTCCAGCGGGTTACTGAGTTAATATCAGAGTGCTGTCTTCTGTATGTCAATCTTCATCCTGCTTCCTCCAACTCCCGCAGAACATACTCCAACCACCTCATCAGAATCGCCCTCAAGTCTCTCTCGCTCCAACTAGCCAGATCGTGCCGGCATATGCCATTAATGTCCCCTTCAAATTCTCCCGTCATTAGGGAACTATGATACAGAGTCTGATAAAGTAATTTACCTAACGTGACAGTTTTTCTGAGGGTGAACGACACATAAAGAAACTGTAGGAAGACGTGTAACCCTTGGTTCATATCTGTATACTAGTGTTTAAAATTTTGAAATCTTTCCGCAAGAGTTTGGTTGAGTGTGACTATGAGCATTAAGAGAGAGAGGGATGAGGTATTATATTACTGAGCAGCGAGCATCATATAGTGAGCCTGGACGTGAGAGAGACTAGTGGGCGGGATTTCTTAGTTCAGTTAGTAAGTGCAAACCGCATGTTGCTAGGCTACAGGTGATCGAACGAAAAAACTTATTAAGCTGTATTGTGGTTAGCATGTACATCTTAGCTAAATATTTTACTTTTGGTAGTACTATGCGGCAGTATATTATTATATTGACCGTTTGTTTCAAGGATAATTGTGACCGCCCTTATAGGGTGTGGTGTAGGTTGTGCGCAATGGGCATGTATTTGCATAAATATTTGTTACTGGGCATAAGTCCCTCGATAGGTCCACGTGGCGTCTAACTGGTTTCTTTGCTTCCTATCTCTATCTGAGGTAATATACTACGAACTTTGATATAAATACTAACTTCTGATTGGACAACGATATGAAATTGGCTGTTAAAGCAGAAGAAAATGTTATTAGAGGTGTTTAAGCTATCTGAAAATACCAACGGCGTTAGATGTCATCACTGTCACATTCATGTGAGTACATTGACTCATTAAAACTTTATTAGCGGCACATGCGAATCGCAACTATAAAATGCTATTTGATTGCCAGAGGCCAGACTACTATCTTTTAAAAAAGAAAAAGCAAAGAAAAGATTTTCCCAAGAAACATGAGGAGTAAAATGGACAAAAGCTCTCTACAACGAATGGCGACAGTAGTAGGTGGCATGAAAATTATTGAATAGGATTGTGACGACCTAATGAAACATTTTTTAAACGCATTGGCTATGAGATGCTTAAGAGGCTTCAATGGACTCAAGATAACAACCTTTTATAAAAAAAGCTTAGATCTTTTCAAGTCTGTTTAAGCCAAAGCAAATTGCTATAAGTTATTTCTTTATGTCTCTTACTTTATTCTTAGACACTCATTTCATTATGTATTACATTGCAGTCTCCATAATTAGTGAGCAGCAACTGCTTCTTAAATCATGATAAGATAATGTGATATTTGTTTAGAGAAGGGTTTTCCATTTCTTTCCAAGCAAATCAATCGACAAACATTTGTAAAGTGTGCAACCCGACACTTCTTTGCTTTCTGAAGTAGGAAAAGACAATTAATAATCGCCTCTTGTCGAGAATCAGCACTGAAAAGTGAAAAGATATAGGGCAATTAGAATTTATATTCTTGATGATTTTCAATCTCGCCAGTTAAGAGAGCAACGTTCGCGAATCAAAGATTCATACTTACTAGTCTTTATAAAGTTACTTATCCCATCGACATCTATCAAATTTTTGATAATTTTGAGAATAAATTTGAATTGTGGCTTGTCAATTTTAGATTGTTAACGATTTTAGCATTTACCTCACTCAGCAAATGTTGCAAATCCAAAACAATTATTCACTAATCTGAAAGGGCTCAGTGCAAACTTTTTCAATTCTAACATGAGAAGAAAATCTCAGCATGAGAACTGGCTTTCATGACGTTCATCATAGCCTTCAACAATATAAACAGAAGAAGGTTATGCAATCATTTTTGCTGTTAAGGAGATCGAAATTTTAAGGAGATTTTTTTAGTATGAATTAAACATAATCTTTTTCTTTTATTTCAATTAAATTATTAATGTTCCATATTGGATCCTACCCTTTATTGAAGTAATATATATATACTATAATATAGTAATATATATATATAGTATAATAATATATATATATTATTATAAGTTATATATATATATAGTAGTATTATATATACATATTAATATTATATATAGTATATAATATAACGTAATATATAATACATGGTACTTAGTCGGTATATATATGAGTATTATATTATGTAAGCTAAAACACCCGAAAATTTTTTTTGCTATACTGCATATATATATAGATGTTATATATATATATATATAGTATTATAGTATATATATACTATATATATAGTATGCTATATATATATATATAATATAATATATATATTATATATATATATCTATAATATAATATATATCTATATATATATAATATAGTATATATATAATTCTAAAACACCCCGAATTTTTTTTTTTGCTACTGCCCTATATATAGTATGATTATATATAAGTATAAGTATATACTTATATATAGTTATATTATATATATATATTAATATATAGTATATATATATTATATATAGATAATATATCTATATATATATATATTATATAGTATATATATTTTTATTTATTTATTTTATAATTATTATTACCACATAGCTTTAATTCCGAGGTATTTGGCTTCAGGGAAAGTATTTGTAATGGTTTTCTGACCAAAGGTTGGAAGTGCAGGAAATTTTAGGCCCAGAAGATAGCAGGCCCTGCTTCAGAGCGACGTAGTCGGAATGCTTGCCACCGTAAGACGTGGGTTCGCATCCATAAGTACGGCGCCTTTCCAATGCGAGAAGCATGAAAAGAGTGATTTGTTTGTGTGAATAGACCTGTTCTGTCTTGTATGTGTTGGCCATGGTTGTAGTGAAGTGTGTGTATTGAGATTAGTGTAATACACTATGTCGTAAACTGCAATACGTAAATATTGCAGAAAATCTCCTACTAACGACAAATTTTTTGTGTCGCGTTCACAGGTGGCCGAGACTAGAAGACTAAATTTTTCTGCAGGTATTACAAATGATATATCAACATCATCATCATCAATCACACCTATACATCACCCCCCTTCTCTCAGCCAAGACGTGGGGTTAGGTCGGAAAGCACTACACTAGAAAGCAGAAAAGAAGTAGAAGAATACGACGCAAGTCGAAAAGAAAGCCCAGTTTTACCGCCCCCTTAATACCTTTTAGTGAGAACTCGTCGCATTCAGAAAACCACCTTAAGAGCTTCACGGGACAGCGACGGACCCTCACTATGGCATCTCGTCAATGTGGGGTTAATCCCATAACCCAGGTGGGCCACAACAATACCCCCTCACCAAACCCGCCATTCACCAATTATGCACCTTTCTTCTCGCTCTGCCAAACTCATATTTCTCCTTCAGACACTCTCTTACTGACTCATCCACTTTTTCCTCGTCTCCAGCCTGTTCGATTCCCACCACACTCACCAATATATATCCGCTTAACCAACCGATTTTCATCCAGTCCTTTCCATCATGATGTAACCATGTTTACGTACTTTTTTTATTCTCTAATTTACCCCATAACTAGCCACATCATTCTCTAATACGGATTCATTTTCTCATTTTATTCAATATCTTTCACACACTCTAACACGCCCCTAATATTGTCCATGTGAAACCATTTACCTTTAAGTTATAACCTATACCTCTTATTCCAAACCATAGTCTCACTACTATACATTAACACAGGTAACACATACTCTCATATATATATGATAATATATATATACTTTAACATTTATAATTTAGTTCATTACATTCAGAGTATGGTATACGTATATTTTGTCCTTCCATATAAAAATAGAGAAATAATAAGCTATATATATAATATTACTATATATATATATACGTAATAGTACTACTATATTTATATTATCTATATTATATATAAGATAAGTATATTATATAATAGGTTAGTATACTTATATATATATAATCACACACACTATAATATACAGATGTATTGATACTATGAGACGATTATATACTATTAATAGTATATAGTACTATAGTACTATATTATACTCTGCATGTTATTCATATAGATGTTAATTTCTTGGAGGGTGGAGTCGGAGTCGGAAGCGGTAATTTTCGAAAAGGGGTGGAGATCGGGAGTCGGAGTCGGAGTCGGTAATATGTCAAGAGGTCGAGTCGGAGTCGGATCGAGTTCCAGTAAATTTTCAAGAGGGGTGGAGTCGGAGTCGGAGTAGAAAAATTTTGACCGGCTCCACAACCCTGATATATATAATTATATAATATAAGTATATATATATATTAGATATATATATAATATAATATAGTATATATACTATAGTATAGTATAATATATAATAGTATAATATATAGTAATATATATATATAATATATATATATATATTATAATATATATATATATATATATATATATTATATAGTATATACTATATATATATATTTATATATAATATTAATATAGACCGTTTCGTTTTCTTTCATTTGTATTTACACTCACTGGGTAAGGAAATGCTTTAGCATCACAGTTTTAGTACGAATTTGTGCAAAAACGAGCGCCGCGTATTTCTTACGATTTTAGTTTTGTTTACAAACGAATATGTCGCATGGTAGGTCGCCCCATTTGAATTGAGTGAATGTTTCATTCAATAAAATCAGCTTTAAATATAAACTTCTTCCAATAGATAACTCCCTCACAACAGTAGAATCAATTATTTGTAATGATAAACCATTGTTAGTTGATTTTTATTTCTGTTTAATTCCACATCGATGGGCTTCCAATCACAACAGCTGATCCAATTGCTTGTAAAACAAAAGTAAACTTCCATAAGAAATCGCGGTCGTTTTTGAACGAAATTCGTGATAAAACTGTGTAAGCAAATCATACTGAGTGAGCACAAATGACAAAAGAGAAAACTCTCAGGTCAGATAGATCAAGAAGTTAATTGGACAATTGCGCGGATATGATCTTCAAAAATTCAAGAATTTTCAAACGGCAATCTTTCGAAAAGAAAGCCACGCTAACTTTTCCTACGTCGAACATGCAGAGAAAGCACTTGCGGATTGGTTTCATAAACAAATTTCTAATTTTTTTTTTTTTTTTAATTTTCCATTGTACTCTTTATGGCATTTTTGAAAAATACGTAATTAAATAATTTTTATAAAATAAACATTATAAGGTTTTTCCTTCAACTTTTTTTTTTTAGCGGACGGATAATACTAAAAATATTTGTGATAATTAAAAATACAAGCTTTTGTGTACGCTAGGCAGAAAAGTTAAATTTACTGTTTTAAATTTTGGCGCGCAAACCATTTTTTCCAGCGCCAAGTACAGTAGCGCACTACCACAAGATGGTCCGAAAATATACGACATTGGAGTTTGAATGTGACATTACATAATAGTAAGTATTATATTAGTATATAAGTAGTAGTATATACTATCTGATAATATAGTATATATAGAGATATATGACTATATGTATTATATATAGTATATAATATATCATATAGATATATATGATTAAAATTATATCATACTATATATATATATATATATATATATTTATATAATAAATATATATATATATATATCACTATATACTATATATACCCTCTTGTCCCAAAAGTAAGTTTACTGAATATCCATGAACGGCTGAGTAATGTAGCTCCTCCGTGACGATACGAGTGGGTAGCTAGTTTCCTAGGCTACACATATCCATACCAGTTTTAACCAAATTTAATAAAGTCATTGCTTGCACTGCAATTCTTTTTAATGTATGGGCGTGTATTCCTAAACGCTACGGTTTTACTTTTTGCAGTATATCTTTTTGTGTAAGGGCGTGTCTTTCTATCTCATTACGTTCTTTGCGATTGCAGGTATAATTGAACAGGCGGCACGGCTATCATATTCTGTCTGAAACGTAACAAGTGGTCTGCCACTGAGGCATTTGCTTCTTTAAAATGAAGCTTATGGGGAGGCCAATTCTATCGAGAATATGTTTTTAAGTGGCACAGAAGACCTTCAAAGAGGGCCGCAGAAATGTGAATAACCCACCCTCGTTGTGGCAAGACGCAATCCCCGTCACAGGTAACGAAGAAAATGTGGCCAGTTGGTTAGAGGCTGTGATGGAGAAGACCGAGCCGGTTTCAGTTGCAGAATGATTGGCAGTAAGAAACTTGTTTTTGGATAAACAATGCATGTTCATAGAATTTTTAAAGACCATTTTCACATGCGAATAATTTGTGCAAAACTAGGCGCAAAATAAAAACAAGACTTGTCTGTGCGAGCCAGAAAGCGAACAGGGTCATAATTTGTCAAGATATACTTGAAAGAATCGAAATAGAGCAAAATTTTTGGGGATAAAATTATAACAGGCGATGGTTCATCGGGTTTTTTGAGTTCTGATCCTGAACCAAACCCAGTTTTTAGCACTGAAGTGACAAAAAACTTTTCCTCGCCTGAGAAAGCACGCTATGAGCAAGTCAAGTGTGAAAACACTGAGATCTAAATGTTTTTTATTGACAGCCGTGGTATTGTGCAAAGGAAGTTTGTGCCCTTCAGGACCAACAGTTAATCACGTATTTTACAAAGATTCTTGGAACGACTTCGAAAACGAGTTGCGAATCAGAACAGAATATTGCAGACGCCTGGATTGCTGCACACGATAAACGCGCCAATCTCACACTGGCGCTCATCAATTATAGAATTTCTGGCGAAGAAAAGAACATTCAAGTACTTCCCATCCTCCATACAGCCCAGATCTTGCTCCGTGCGATTTCTACCTCTTCCCTATGTTGAAAATGAAGTTCGAAGGGTCATTATT
>JABUQX010021730.1:10000-20000 GCA_015478945.1 Trachelipus rathkii
AAAACTAAACAAAGTATAAGTAGCTGTAATAATAGCTTTGTTTTGGTCAGATTATTAGAGTAATTGGCCACAGTTTGGGACCCATTAATTTATAGAAAAGACGCTATGGTATGCTGAAGCGGTGTAAAGTAGTGCAACAGGGATGATTTCTGGCTTGAGGGTAAGAGCAATGGGGAGAGGCTGAAGGAGTTAGGAATGTTTTCTTTAGAAAGACGATTTCTCATTTCGTGTATTTTGTAGCTAATGAGACCCATCTATGTATATTTCAAGTTTGAAGTCATTTCGAAAAAAAATGTAGTTGATACGAAAAAACATTGTCAAAAACAAAGATTTTGAAAAATGAAAATTCTTAAGAATGACTAAGACACAGAAAAACATTCGAAACGACGTTTTACAGTTTGCTTTTTTCCCATCAAAATTTCGGCTGAAAATTAAGAATATGATGTCCCATTTTTAGGGTGGGTGAAAATTGGGCTCAGCCTGGCTCGAATATTGGACCCTACCCTTTTATTGAAGTTTTATTGAAGTATATATATATATATATATATTATATATATATATAAATATAGTTATATATAATATATAATAATATATATATAATATATATAATACAATATATATATATATATATATATATATATATATATATATATAATATAATATACTATAATAATACTATACGTATATATAAGTATATAACGAAAACCAAATTTCACCTATATATTAATATATATATATATTAGTGAATATATATATATATATATATATATATATACGTATATATATAGTATATATATTATAATATTATATATTATATATATATATATATATTATATACTAGGATATATTTATATTATATATATATATATATACTATATTATATAATATATATATATAATACGTATGAGTATATAGTCTAGGGTGGACACCCACTGACAGCCCAAGGTCCAGCAAGCCAGAATGCGTTTGCAAAGCAGATGTTTGCAAATATGCAAAAAACAGTTATTCACCATTGGTTTTTCAAGCTTGAACCGTGTCAAGGTAGGGTTTTTAAAGGTCGGTGAGAACCGAATGTTAAGTCTCGGAAGACGCTTCCGAGTTCTGAGCACTGAACTCAGGAAATTTAGCCCCAAAGAGGGGCGGTAGCCCCTCAAAGGGGCTTTTTGGTTTCCTAGAAGGTTTTAAATGATCGATTGATCATTTTTGATGGGTTCCAATCGATTTATCATAATCGATTACCCCTAATCGATGTTTAAATCGTCTTTCTACGTGCTCTGGTTTGGTTATTACACTGAAAAATTTAATCGAAAGAAAATAATTACCAATAATTAAACATTCGATAATCGCTGTAGTTCAGTACAAGTTTGAGCTCTACCCCAGCTTTTCGATATGGAAGGCAATAGAGTTATAGGTCTGAAACTTGGAATATAAAATCCTATATATGGGTTAAGCTCGAATCCGTGTAATTCAAGTTGGTTGGATGTATATAGAGGGGGGTCACCCCGAGAGCGTAGCCGCTACGCTCGCGTTTTTATACCCTTTTGGCTTTCCAAAACCCGAGAATGAGTTAAGCCTAACGTGAGTTAGGCTCGAGCGTGATGACGTAATCTCATCGCAGACGGAGTTACGTCAGTGCGCAAAGCGCGCGCACACATAGCACCCCCCCCCTTAAAAAAATTTAAATTGATCGTAGAAGACTGAAACTCGGAGACAGGTTGAAGGAGACGGAAGTCTGAAGACGGAGTCGAAGACGGGTGGAGTCGGATTCGGACGTCCAGGGACCCACCGGAGATGGGTCCTTCCTGAAAAAAAAAAAAAAAAAAAAAAGAAGAAATGCATTGGAATGCAAAACAGAAGAAGAGAAGAAGAAAGGAAGAAGAGAAAGGAGTCGAAACAGCAGTCCGAGACAGGAGTTTGGATTCGATCGCAGTCCAGAGACCCACCCCCCCCCGGAGGGGGGTCCAGAGTTGAAAAAGAAGAAGAAATGCATGGAATGCAAAAAAGAAGAAGAAGAAAGGAAGAAGAAGAAAGGAAAAGGAAGAAGAATGAAGAAGCAAGAAGGAAAGAAGAATGAGGATGCAGGAGCTGAGGAGTAGGCAGCATGCAACACCGTGGTGTAGGAGTGCGGTTCGGTGCTGAGTTTTAATAAACAGTCGTGATAACAACAATGTCTGGTGTCCTTATATATGTTATTGGGTCTTCGGGTCTGTAGATTTCGAAAAATAATGGTTTTCAGAACCATTAAGAAAAAATAAATCAATAAATAAATAAATAAATAAATAAAATTTCTTTATTCTTTTTATGTTTATCAACTTACACAATTTTCCGTTTTTTACATAACCCTATAAAGCAGGTAAATCACTAAATGAACAACACTATCTCAACCTCCCTCCTGACCGCATCTGTGATTCTATTGGATCTATTGTTAGGTCAAATTTTTACTAATTGTAACGTGTTTAGATAACCCCTAAAGCAAGTAATCACTAAAAATCAAAAACCACCACCACCACCATCCAACCACCCTCGTGACCAGTTGTGATCTATTGACTCTATTTGATCAAGTCAACATTTGAGTATCAATTTTGGATAAAACTAACATAAAAACATTCTTTATACACTGATCAAGCGAAATATAATGCTAACGTAACACAGTTTGTCAACATTTAATGAAAGATTACTTTATCAAATCAGTCTGAACTAAGAAAAATGATATTACAGCGACACACCTGACACACCTTAAACATGAATAATGCAGTCAACCATTAACAAGTTCCGCCTCACTTAACACAGTAACGTAACTAAACATTACATCCAAAGACGCAACCTATTCACACTTTCTCTAACATATCACACCGATATTTTTTAACCTTAACATAGTAACATTTAACAAAAATTTTCCACAACCATGTGAAATTATCATACTGATCATTGAAATACATCCTAACGTAACAAAGTTTTCGCCTCAATAATAAAGCACACTTAGCATCATCTGAACTAAGAAAGATTATGTACAGCGACACCACCTGACACACCTTAAACCATCAATAAGCAGTTCAAATATACAAAGTTCCTCACTTAACAACAGTAAGTACTAACGATTACATCCAAAAACGTAAACCTGTCACACTTATTCTTTTTCAAGCATATCCTCTAAAATATAGCAAACACTAAGAAATAAATGACATACACACACGCACACAACACACAACACACACAACCACACACACACACACAACACACACATACACACACACACACAAACACACACACACACCAACACACACAACAACGTAGAATTTTTACGTTATAAACATGAAAAGTATATAATGTTTTTAGTAAAAACAAAAAGTTTAAGAAAATAGAAAATTTCACGGAATAAATTAAAATTAAAAAATAAAATAAAATTAAAATATAGAAAAAGAATAATCAAGTTTTAATTGAAGATAAAGTTTAAGAAATTTAAAAAATTAAAAAAATTAAAAATTAAAAAAATCTAAAATACCAAAATGGCAGAAGACAAAGTTCAGAATGCATAATAAGGATTATCTAAAAAAAAAAAAAAATAGTTTTAGAAAAAAATTTAAATAAAAAAATTACCAAAAAGAATAAAAATGAAAAAATAACAAATCTTAAAATAACAAAATAAAAAATAAAAAACAAAAAAATAAAGGTTGAAAAATAAATTTTAAAATAAAAAAATAAAAAAATAAAATTAAAATTGTAAATTAAGCCTCTAATTATAATTTGGAAAATAAAAAGAGTTCTAATTAACCAGTAATCAGTCTATGTATCTTTCAACTTAGGAAAAAAAAAATTTATTATTAAAAATTATAAAAGATAATGATAATTTAAAAATGATAAAATGTTAGTCTTCACATTTAGGAAAAACGGTTTCATCTATGCAAGATGCAAATGCCAAATGACGATATGTACAAATGTTAGACAACGAATCAGTTCTTTGAAACATAAGATTGTAATGATCTAAGAATCAAATGACACACTCACACATACACACACATCACACACACACACACACCATGCCACAACACACACACCACACACCACACACACACACACACTACCACACATAAACCACACACACACACCACACACACACACATAACACATCACACACACACATAGGAATATATGCTAACGTAAACAAAGTTTTCACATTAAATAAAGCTAACATAGCATCCCATGAAATTAAATAATACTCCTTTTCTAACATATCACTGATACATTAATTAACATAGTAACATTTAACAAAAATTTTACAAAACCATGTGTAATTATCATACTGATCAATGAATATACTCTAACGTAACACAAAATTTTCACTTATAAAGATTACGTAGCATCATCTGAACTAAGAAAATAATGTACAGCGACAAAACCTGAAACACCTTAAACATGAATAAGCAGTCAACATTAACAAAGTTCCTCACTAAACAACAGTAAGTACTAACATAGCGTCCAAAAACGTAACCTAGTCACAATCTTTTTTTTTTTTTTTTTTTTGTCAAGCATATCTCTAACATTTTAACTAAGAATAAATGACATATATCACACACGACACAACACACACACACACACAACACACACACACACACAACACTACACAAACACACACACAACACAACACACACACACATACACGCAAACACACACATACAACAAGTATAATGTAAAATAAGTTAGAAAATTAAACAAATTAAAAATTTATAAATTAAAAAATTAAAAATAAACAAAAATTAACAAAGTATAAATGCAAAAATAAAACTTACAAAAAAAAATAAAGTTAAGAAAAAAAATTTAAATAAAAAAAAAAAAAAAAAAAAATGAAAAAATAACAAATAAAAAATAACAATAAAAAATCAAAAAATAAAAAATAAAGTTAGAAAATTATTTGCAAGGAAAAATAAAAATAAAAATTAAAAAATAAAATTAAACAAAAGTGGTAAATGTAAAATAAAAACTTTTAAAAAATAGTAACACAAAGTATATTGCATGTTTCAACCTTAGAAAAAAAAAAAAAAGCTTATATTATTTTGCGTTTATAAAAAGAAAATGAGATTTTGAAAATATAAATGTTAGTCCTTCAACATTTAGAAAACGGTTTATCCTTTGCAAGAGCAATGCAATGGACGATATGTACATGATATAACAGAATCAGTTATGTGAACATTAGTTGTGATGAACTAAGAATAAATGACCCACCCTAGGACATACACACAATACACAGTGATTTGACTGGTAACACAACACTTAACACACACAACACATACACACATACACATCACATACCACACATTAAACACACACACAAACACATATATGCTAAAGTAACAAAGTTTTTCACAATAATAACGCTAACATAGCATTTCACCTGAACTGAAAAATTAGTAGATGTACAACGACAAACCTAAAGCATCCTTAAGCACGAATAAACTGCTAACATTAACAAAGTTCACACTTGACAACATCAAAGTAACTACACAGCATGACAAAACCGTAACCTATTCACACTTTTAAATGCAAGTCTTTAACATATCAATGTTTAATTTTACATTAACATAGTAACGATTTAACGAAAGATTTATTCTTAATTGATACTTACTTTCATCAAAGTGTCACTCGTTTTGAGTATAAGCATTCCGTTTGAACAATATATAGAAGCGTAGACATTAGCAAAGTCCTAGCGGCAAAACCTAACATTACTCAAAAAACTTAACGCTAGGGCTCACGTCCTAACACCATCATCCGTCAGTTAACACAGTAATATCTTACAAAACACTTCAATCATTTCTCTAACAAATCAGTGGTATTTCCACATTGACATAGTAATATTTTAAACGATAACGTACTACTTACGAATTAAAGTTTTCATTACCAAAGAGTATCTAAAGCAAACGCATTAACGCTTCCGTGAGAAAGACCCAGGGGGAATGCGCGCCCCTATGAAAAAGGTGTGATATCCTAGGCGAGGGGGGATCACCGAAGGGGTGTAAGGTGGCTTTACCCCTCGAAGGAGGGTAAGGCTCAGCCCTTCGGGGGCTGAGGGCCAAAAGCCCGCTTTATTATGTAGCTTTATAATGTGAAAACTTTGTTGCGCTTTTGCATATATTCCCTATGTGTGTGTTGTTTTAATGTGTGTGTGTGTAATGTGTATATGTGTGTGTGTGGTGTGTGTGTGGTGTGTGTATGTGTGAGTGTGTCATTTATTCTTAATTCATTACCACTACTGTTCACATAACTGATTCTGTTCATAAACATGTTACAATATCGTCAATTGCCATTGCATCTGCAAAGTAAACATTTTTCTAAATGTTGAAAGACTAAACATTTATATTTTAATTCATTTCTTTTAATACCAAACGTTAACTAATCATAATTTTTTTTTTTTCTAAGTTGAAAGATGCATATACTGTTTACTATTTTTTTCAGTTTTTATTTACATTTATACTTTGTGTTTAATTTTATTATTTTAATTTTTATTTTTTATTTTATTTTTAAATTTATTTTTCTTTCTTTTTTTTTTATTTTTTTTTTTTTTTTTTTTTTTTTTTTTTTTTTTTTTTTTTTTTTTTTTTTTTTTTATTTATTTTTTTATTTTTTTTTATTTAAATTTATTTTTCTAACTTTATTTTTTTTGGTAAGTTTTATTTTGCATTTATACTTTGTGTTTAATTTTTTTTTTATTTTAATTTTTTAATTTTTTAATTTTTTTAATTTTTTAATTTTCTAACTTTATTTTACATTTATACTTTGTTTAATTTTTTTTTTTTGGTGTGTGTGTGTGTGTGTGTGTGTGTGTGTGTGTGTGTGTGTGTGTGTGTGTGTGTGTGTGTGTGTGTGTGTGTGTGTGTGTGTGTGTGTGTGTGTGCGTGTGTGTATGGTCAAATTTTTAGCCAGAAATATTAGAGAGATATTTGAAAAAAAAAAAAAAAAAAGTGTGACTAGGTTACGTTTTTGGATGTAATGTTAGTTTCTTGCTGTTGTTAAGTGAGGAACTTTGTTTAATGTTGACGCTTATTCATTGTTTAAAGGTGTGTCAGGTTGTCGCTGTACATTAAATTTCTTAGTTCAGATGATGCAGTAAGTAATCTTTATTAATGTGAAAACTTTGTTACGTTAGAGTATATTCAATGATCAGTATGATAATTACACATAGTTGTGGTAAATTTTGTAAATGTTACTATGTTATGTAAAAATAATCAGTGATATGTAAGAAAAGGTGTTTTTTAATTCAGGTGATGCTATGTTTAGCTTTATTAAATGTGAAAACTTTGTTGACGTTAGGCATATATTCTATGTGTGCTGTGTGTGTGTTGTGTGTGTGTTTTATGTGTGTGTGTGTAATGTGTGTGTGTGTGTATGTTGTGTGTGTGTAGTGGTGTGTGTGTATGTGTGAGTGTGTCGTTTATTCTTAGATCATTACCTATGTTCACATAACTGATTCTGTCCTAACATGTACATATCGTCATTTCATATTGGCATCTTGCAAGATAAACCCGTTTTTTCTAAATGTTGAAGGACTAACATTTTATTTCAACATCTCATTTTCTTTTATATAACGTTTAACTAATATAGATTTTTTTTTTCCTAAGTTGAAATATGCATTATTTTTTTACTATTTTTTATAAGTTTTTTAATTTTACATTTTATAGTTTGTTGTTTAATTTATTATTTTAATTTTTATTTTTTTTTTTTATTTTAAAATTTATTTTTATAACTTTTAATTTTTTTATTTTTATTTTTTTATTTTGACTATTTTTAGATTTGTTATTTTTTCAATTTTTATTTTTTTTATTTTTAAATTTAAATTTATTTTTCTAATTTTATTTTATTTATTTTTTTTGGTAAGTTTTATATTTTGCATTTATACTTTGTGTATTTTTTTTATTTTAATATTTTTTAATTTTTAAAATTTTTTTTTATTTTTTAATTTTCTTAACTTTATTTTAGCATTTATAGCTGTGGTTAATATTTTTAAACTTTTAATTTTTTAATTTTTTTTTTTTACTTTTTTTTTTTTTTTTATTTAAATTAATTATTTCTTTAAACTTTTTATTTCTTTAAAACTTTTTTTGGTTTTACTAAAAAATTTTATACTTTTCATGTTTATAACGTAAAAATTACGTTTTTTGTGTGTGGTTGTGTGTGTGGTGTGTGGTGTTGTGTGTGTGTGGTGTGGTGTGTGTGTGTGTGTGTGTGTGTGTGTGGTGCGTGTGTGTATGTCCATTTATCTTAGTTTTGATATGTTAGAATATCTTGAAAAAAAAAGTGTGGACTAGTTACGTTTTGGATGTAATGTTAGTTACTTACTGTTGTTAAAGTGAAGGAACTTTGTAATGTGTTAACAGTTTATTCATGTTAAAGGTGTGTCAGGTTTGTCGCGTGTACTTATTTTCTTAGTTCAGATGATGCTAAGTACTCTTTATTAATGTGAAAACTCTGTTACATTAGAGTATATTCAATGATCAGTATGAATACACATGGTTGTGGTAAATTTTTTGTTAAATGCTTACTATGTTAAGCGTAAAAAACATATCGGTGATATTTAAAAAAAGTGTGAATAGGGTTCGTTTTTGATGGTAATGTATAGTTACTTACTGTTGTTATGAGGAACTGTTGTTAATGTTTAACAGTTTATTCATGTTAAAGGTGTGTCAGGTTTGTTCCGCCTGTACATTACTTTTCTTAGTTCAAGATGATGATCAGTAATCTTTATTATGTGAAACTTTGTTACGGTTAGCCTATATTCGCCTGGATCAGTGTATATAAGAAATTTTTGTTTTTATGTTAGTTTTATCCAAAATGATACTGAAATGTGACTGACTTGAATCAATTAGATCAATAGTTACAACTGGACTGGAGGGTGGTTGGATGGTGGATTGGATGGTGGTTTGATTTAAGTGGATTTACTTTTAATACTGCTTTAGGGTATGTAAAAGTTACAATTTTAGTAAAAAATTTGACCTTAATCAATAGATCAATAGATCACAGATGGTCAGGAGGGAGGTTGGATAGTGGTTTGATTTATTGATTTACTGCTTTAGGGTATGTAAAAACGTAAATTTGTAAGTTATAAACATAAAAAGAATAAGAAATTTTATTTATTTATTTATTTATTTATTTATTTATTTTTTTCTTAATGGTTCTGAAACCATTATTTTCGAAATCTACAGACCCAATAACATATATAAAGACACCAACATTGTTGTTATACGACTGTTTATTAACTCGGCACCGCACCGACTCCTACACCGGTGTCTGTGCCTACTCCTCAGACTTCCCTCATTCCTCATTCTTCTTCCTTCTTCCTTCCTCATTCTTCTTCCTTCTTCCTTTCTTCTTCTTCCTTTCTTCTTCTTCTTTTTTGCATTCCATGCATTTCTTCTTCTTTTTCAACTCTGGACCCCCCTCCGGGGGGGGGGGTCTCTGGACTCCGAGTCCGAATCCAACTCCGTCTCCGACTCCGTTTCCGACTCCTTTCTTCTTCTTCCTTTCTTCTTCTTCTTCTTCTGTTTTGCATTCCATGCATTTCTTCTTTTTTTTTTTTTTTTTTTTTTTTTCAGGAAGGGACCCATCTCCGGTGGGGTCCCTGGACTCCGAAACCAAATCCGACTCCGACTCCGTCTCCGAATCCGACTCCAACTCCGTCTCAGACTCCGTCTCCTTCAACCTGTCTCCGAGTTTCAGTCTTCTACGATCAATTTTAATTTTTTTTAAGGGGGGGGTGTATGTGTGCGCGCGCTCGCGCACTGACGTAATCTCGTCTGCGACGAGATTACGTCATCACGCTCGAGCCTAACTCACGTTAGGCTTAACTCATTCTCGGGTTTGGAAAGCCAAAAGGGTATAAACGCGGGCGTAGCGGCTACGCTCTCGGGGGTGACCCCCCTCTATATACATCCCACCAACTTGAAATTTACACGGATTCGAAGCTTAACCCATATATAGATTATATTCCAAGTTTCAGACCTATAGCTCTATT
>JABUQX010021730.1:30000-37500 GCA_015478945.1 Trachelipus rathkii
AATATAATAATAACGATAGAAAATAATAATAATAATAATAATAAATAGATGGATTATGGATTATATATTTATGCGAGTAAGTATAGACTTTACTTCCCTTGCAAAAGCAAAAGAATAATTTAATATATATATAATATATTAGAGTAATCAATATCATATTCATTGAATGTCATAAAGTAAGAATAATTGTGAATTAATATAATAATTGGGTTAATATATTTAGATAATATATAATAAAATATATGATATATATAATGGTTTGTTGGAGATTATTTATTTTATATTGTTCCTAGAATTTAAATTGAAAAATACATATAAGTATTAGTTATTTATATCAAAATACAACTTGATGAGCTTTTGCAGTACGCTCTGCGAGAGAAAGTTGTAGTGTTTTGTTTGGTTAACTTCATATATTATTAAGTATTATGGGGGTTTTTATAGTATGATTTTTTAGTATATTGATAGGTATGATTATAGTTTGTATATTAGTATATAGATATTGATATTATTGGGAGTGATAGTATTTATTTACGTGTTATTGGTGAATATTTTTATATATAGGTGGGTAGTAGTAGTTTTTGTTGGGGATTTATTAATTGTCTTTTAGGAGAATTGTTATAAAAAGTTAAGGGTATTGAGAATTATATTCGATAGGTTGTGAGTGAGGACAGTAATTGGTATTAAGTTTAGTAGTTATATTATTTTTATGTATTTTATGTGATATATATAATATATATTATATAATATAGTTATTTAGTGTTAGTTAGTTTATAGTTTATTCGTTGTTAGGTGGTCATTTATATAGTATTGTAATTGATGGTAGTTGTGATTTTATTATAGGTATATGTGATATGTAGAGAGGTGAGGTTAGTATTATTATATATATTATATAAGTATGGTATATGGTAGTTTATGTTATATAGTATAGGGTAAGGTAGTATGTAGTGATAATTGTTATAGTTTAGTATATTGGAGTTATGTTATTAGTGTGTGAGGAGTATTATATTTATATTTGTATGGTGATAGGGTGTTTTAGTATATAGAGTATATGATATTTTAGTTGTTGTTTTATGTTATTTTGAGAGTAGTAGTTGCTGTTTATAGTATAGGTTGTATATTATATATATTTATAGTTTTTTATATGAGTATATATATGAGTATATATTATATTATATATGTATTTTTATATTAATGCATCACGAGTGGTAGTATATTTAGTATATATAATTTATTATATGACTTTAAATATATATAGTAGTATTAGGGGTTTGTAGTGGTGGCTATATATATAGTTTTGTTAATAATAGTTGGGTGTTTTTATTAGTTATTTTGGGTATAGTATTGTTTGTATTTTGTATATATATTGAATATAGTTTGTGAGTATTATTTATTAGTTATGGAGTGATTATATTATTTTTGTAGGTTAGAGTAGTTGTTTGATGGGATACATGTTTCTGAGAAAAATATATGGTGTCAATTGTGCAGCTTAACTATATATACAGACGTTGTGAGCTTCGCTAACTCTGTAAGAATGAAATTTACAATATAGAAATTTTGAATCTAAAATCACTGATGATAGTAGTTTAAGAAAAGTGAGCTGTTTTATCCATTCTGTTTTCTGTTTTGGAGCCTAAATGTAATGTGAATAATGTGCGAATTTTTTTTGAATTATGTTTAAGACTGCTGTCATTATATATATGTTTATAATCCATTTGAGAAATTGAGAGATATTTGTATGTATAGTTAGTATGTATTGAGTGAGTAGTATGGGTTAGGTATTATATATTATAGTAGTATGTAGTGGTAGTAGTAGGGGTGAGTATTTTTGTATAGTGTTATTTATTTAGTAGTAATAGGGTAAGTATCTGATTATGTTTATTTATAGGTAGTTTATAGTATGGTAGTAGTTATATGTGTATTTATGAGGATAGTAGTATTAGTAGGTATAGTATTCGGTTATTATATGTAATAATGCATTTCATTTAACTCACCGAAAAACGAACTTACGCCATATCGACTGGTACCGTACTACTAGTTTTAAAGGAAACTTCTAAATTGAAGCTAATGTCTGAGCTGCTGGCGTTTTTGATGAATTATTAATGAAATATTTATTTATATTGAACGTATTATCCTAGTTATCTATTTACAATTTTCAGACTGAACGACATAAACTATTAATGCAATTTTAATCAGGCATTAAATTTTTACATTGTTTCTTCTACGCATGTAAAATGGTCATACACAGTTTGTTGCTAGGGGTACATATCAATTATCAATAAACTGGTTCTAATAGGTGGTGGCAAATCTTATAATATCTTATGGAACGTATTAATTTCGAAACTTTTTAAGGTTCGGCTATTATTGGTTGTTTAGGGGTCGATACTTTGTGTTTGACCAAAAAAAATCCTCTTTTTCTCAGTTTTCGTAATTTGCAGTAATGGAGGATTATCAAAGATTTGCGGTATTTACTATTATAATAAATGAATTATATTACTGATGTCAATTTTGTTTATAAAACCCGTAATTGTAATATTTATGATTTATATTATTAAGCAGAATCAGCTTGAGTTCTGATATCAATATGATTCACGATATTTTTCACTTCCGAACTTGAAGTACTTTATTTCCGTCTAACTTCATACTGACTATGGTAACTTGTAGTTTCTGTCTTTCTGGCAATAATCCTCTTTCGGATGTATTACGGTCCTAGCTGTATCTTTTTTTTTCTGCATTGTAACGCTCTTTTTGTATCATTTTTTTTCGCAATTTTTAAGCGACTGGGTTATTTTCTGTGCCAGATCTTAGTCTCTAACACTTAAATTCACTTTCTTTGTTTTCTCAGTAACCCACACGATGGCCTTCTCAGACAGAGGTATTGTTTTTTCATAAATGGATGTGTTTTTGGAGGTGGTGTACCTCAACTATTTAGGTTTAGGTGGGTAGTGAAGTATTTGGAGTTGTTAGCTGGGAGCTGTGGAGCTGTTGGGTTGAAGTCCAAACAGTTCAAATATAGTTTTTTGATCTTGTGTGTGTTTTTTGTTTATAAGATTTCTTTCTCTCTGGCCCTAATTGTTTCAGTTGCTATTACTTGCTTGTTTACTGCATTCTTCTTTCTTTCGTCTTGTATGGGTGTGTGATTAGTTTTTCTTTCTTTTCCTTCACGTAGGAGTGTGTGGTGGTTTCCTTTGCAGTTTCTGCAAGTCTCTTTACCATGGTGGCTATTTTGACTTAAGCAATTGATGCATAACTTCCTTTCCCTGGTTATTTCTCGTCTTTGTGAAACTGATAGATTTTACAAATTTCGGGCGTTATAGACATAAGTGATTTTCGTTGCTATACGTGCCATAGCCTGTCTCTCATGTAATGCTTCTGATTACTTTGTCGTTATGTTGCAAAATCAGTCTTGCCTTTTCTTAAGTATTCCTCCCTGTCCCTCCGCCCTTTGCTTCTAATAGGGATTGGTTGGGCGTAACGTGTCTGCTTTTGTTATGTGTCTGGAGGATTGCGAATGTTCTTGCAACCGTTCTAGCTTGTTCATTGTTTGAATGTGATATTTGAGGAGATTGTCTGATAGCTTGATTTAGAGTTCTCACTTCATTTGAAGCCTGTGGAAAGTTGTTTGAATTTAAAAGGCTCAGCTTGCTTTTCTATTTTTCGTTTGTCAATATAGTTTTTTGTGTTTAGTCTCTTTCCTTCAACAGTGATTCTTATTTGGTCTTGGTGTCGCATCGATATTAAATATTCGTTGTGGATTCTTTTATCATTATTTCATCCCATTTTTTCAAGAACTCTTGCAAGGCCTTCAATGCTGTCGTATTCGCTGGATCTTAATGGCGGCGCTCTTCTCTAGCTTTGTCCTTTCAATGTGCTTACGAAAATAGATGAACGTTCCCAAGTGCGTTTTTTCAGGTTTCTTTTCATTGCTTTCTTCGTTATGCGTTATCAGAATTCGTAGCAAAATTTATTATGCACTCACATTCTGCGTTTGTTCCTTGTGGTATATTTCCGATGCAGATAATAAAGTTGTAGCGTTTTTTGTTGTTCGTGGGCATGTAGTTTTTGGGAGCCTTTTTATAGATCCTGAAAACTGCGTTTTCCAGATTAATATTATTTTTGTGAAGTGATTTTCCGTCGAATCGTTAAATGGTTGCCGTGCTGTTGAGATGATCTCTTAGATTCTAAAAATATTTTTGAAGTTTTCCCTGAAGAAGAACTTGTCTTTTTAGCCTTTGTAGCTATTCTTGGGTACGAATGCGTTTGCAGTTTAAATCTATTAGTTTAAACTTTTGAACATGGCTATGGGTTCCTACTTCATATTCTTCCATCGCTTTCCTGTTGTCGTGGCCGTACTGGCGTTCTTAAATTATTTTCAGTCTTCTATTTTTTCAAGTTGCTCTTTCATAGATTCGAAGTCAATACCTTTGGACCGAAATCCATCATCATTTTTTGTTTCTTCCGTATTTAACTGTTTGTTCCTAGATCTTTTTTTATTTGCTGGGTGTTAGCGGCATTCTTCTGTTTAATTGTTTTGATGTAATAGGGCTGGAATCTCTTTAACCTTGGAGCTTGTCGTTTCTATCTTTGGCTTTGTTGCCATTGGCCTCGCTATTGGGCTCTTTCTCCTCCCGTGTGTAACTTCTTTCGTATAACCTCGTAAGGTTTCTCTTAGCGGTTTGGTACCCTTTTCTAAATTCGGATTGTATATGTATTTTGATTTGCTGAACTTCCACATCGTTAGATTACCTTTATGCACATTTCCTGTGCATTATCCCTGTTAACAATTCTGATATTTGATTCAATCCATAACGCTTCTACTTGAATTTTTTTACCTTTAATTGGTTCTTATATGTACAATTCTGCCCTTGAATTTCTGGCCATCCCTCCACCTCGTTTCTCTGCCTGTTCCATTTGTTTCTCATTCTTACACACATACTCATTCTTACTTTGGCTTTCCCCCAATCACTACTTATATAAGATTCTGCTGGCGTGCTTATGCTAAGAAAGGAATAGGTGAGTTTCTTTTGCCGTCTGTTAAATGAGGCCGCAAGCTGGGGTTGTGTTACACATATTATATTACTACATTCACTTTGTTGAAGTATATCTGTAGGTTAAGCAACATAGGTGTACATATGAATTATTATCAAAATATTGGGTGTACTATTAATTAATAAAGTGTAAATGGTAAATATGGAAACCCGTGTAAGCAGAATCTTTGTGATATAGGCCTTTACTATTAAGTTAAACAAAATAAAATATCTCTTTGCGGCGTGTTTTCTATATACTCAATAATAAGGTATTATGAAATTAATTAATAACGTTATATGTGCATTGTCCCTTGATACAAATAATTTTTAATTAAAACAACAACACAAAATAATAGAATGATATTATACCTCTAGAACAATAGTAAGAAAATAACCGGCACGTTCTTAACCAGCAATTAACTATTCAATGTTTTAAGCCAAATAACAGAAATAACACCAGCACGCTTGCGATTACCCAATAAAAACGTGTAATACCTTGTATGCAATTAATATCACTAAAACATCGGATATGGCTCAAGTCAATGGAGTTGAGCCAACAAGCACAGTATTTAATAATAAATATTAAGTAATATATAATAATTAATTAATAATACATAATTAATACTATATAATAATAATATATATATATAATAATAATAATAATAATAAAATTATTATTAATATTATTAATTTAATAAATTAATAAATTATAATAATAAACAGAATATATGAAGATAAAACCTTATCGCAAAGTTAAAGTATTACCCATTCAAAATATGGATTTAATCATATGATGAATAATTATATATAATATTATTTATAATAATGAGTATAATTGAGTTTGATTTTTTATTTATAAAGGAAAAGAAAAATTTCATTTTTGATTTCAATTTATGTAATATACATTATTATTTTTATATGAAAAGAATAATAATAATAATAATATAATCATAATATTATAAATAATAATATTAATTTAATAATAAGTTTAATTAATTATTAATTATTTTTAATTGTGATTAAGAATATATAATAATCAAATAAAAGATAATGATATAATCAATACAAATGATAATTCTTTGATACTTTTGAAATACTGATAATCATAATAATAATATATAATTAAAGTTCCTCCTCTCGGTTTTCCTTTTCCCGGTCCAGATTCCTTGGGTATATGATATTTTTTTTTGTGGTAGTTGGGGGTTTCTTGGCGTGGGTGGAGGTTATGAAAATTCAATTGTCGATTTTTTCTACATTTATTCTAGTTTAAAAATGGGGTAGGATCTGAAAAGGAGGAAGAGCGGTTGCTGCAACAAAAAAAGGAAATGGCAATACCGGGAGTATCATCATATATTTTTTTTTTAAACACACACATTATAATTCACAAATAATAATTTAATATACACATTTGTATTGTTTGCTGCGTAAGACGTGAGGGCCTGTACTTGTGTTTTTGGCGGATTACGCTTATTAATTATTATATATATTATTTATTTTTATTTATATATTATATATATTATATATATTATTTTTTATATATTATTTTAATGTTTTATAATATATGGTTAGTATATTTGAGGGTTGATATTATTGGTTAGTTAGATATGCTTATATTTTATGTATGAGGTGTTATATATCTTAGGTGTATTATTTATTATATTATTATTTTATTATATATATTTATATATTATATATATTATTTATTAATATTTTATACATATATTATTTATTATTTTTTTATTATTTAAATTTATTGGTTTGTGTTTTTGGGGGGGGGGAAAATTAAAAAATTTGGGGGGGGTTTTTTTTTAAGAAATATTAAGCCGACAACTTATCATCGATGTATTATTCTCTAAAAAACTACATACAGTTAACAGGAAAAATAGTGAATATCATTTGTTTTGTTTATATCTTTGGCCAAAATTTTATATGCGGAAGACTGTAATTATAGAAGGGTAAAAGAAAATAATATTAATAATAGAATAATAATTTTTTAATATTCCAATCAGATCTCAAATACCTAGTCAATAGCTCTTATCATTGCGGGAGAGGAGCTGAGATAACATTTTTGGTGGTGGAATTTCCGGTTGTAGGTGTCAAATTTTAGTGTAGGGGGAGAACGTGTAAAGAAAAAAAAAATAAATAATGAAATGATAGAATTTGTATGAAGGAAAATGGCTTGGGTTGTATATTAAAAGCGATTTGTGACATAATATTGATATTAGTGTTTTTTTATATTGGTGTATCGTGACCCTATTTGCTTGTTATTTATATTGGGTTATTTTTATTATTGAGGGTAGGTTGTATTTTATTAGTTATGTTATTATTATTATGATCTTGTTGGTGAGGAAATTTAGTTTGGACATGTTAGTAGTATTATGTTTATTGTAGTGTAGTTGTATTTGTAATGTTAGTTAGTTAGAGTTATTTGAGTGTTGTAAGTGGGGTTGTGATGGGTGAGTATCGTTATAGTATT
>JABUQX010021730.1:42500-52871 GCA_015478945.1 Trachelipus rathkii
TAAAATACGGGTTAAAAATTTGTTTGTTTCACGAAGGATTGTGCTTTTCAGATTGGAACATATAGAAGTCAGCAATGTAGGTCCAAGTGGTGAGTCCACCGACACTCCATCAGTTTTAGATATATGTTTTCTTAAATTTAAACGGTGCCTAAACAAGCAAATTAATAAAAAAATTCCGTCATATGTTGTTCTATATATCTGGTGGGGGTAGGTTAATTGAGTGATACACTTCGTTTAATTATATGTCAATACGTATCAAGAACCGTCCTTTATGCCCACAAAGAGTTCTACATCAAGGTTAAGGCAAATTCTTGTGGCTTCAAGTTTTAAGTTTAATAATTTACATAATGTTTCATTATTTGATTTACTATGAAAGAGTTATTAAGATATGGTCGGAAAATGCTGTTCAGATATTGGCAATTTCGTGTGTAACCGTTGTCTGCACATAGATATTACAGGTCTCAAAGCTCCGTTTGCAAGATTTTGTGAAAGCGGTTTTTGGTAATCCATATATATAATATATATCTATATATAATATAATATATATATATAATAATATATAGTATATATATATATATATATATATAATACTATATATATATATATCTATATATTATATATATATATATATTATATATATATATATATATATTCTAATTATAAATCCAGTTTTAATTTTGTCAAATTCTTTTGTTTTTTATTTCATTTTAATACTTAATGTTATTATTATGTTATTATTATTATTTATTATTATTATTATTATTATTATTATTTATTAATTATTATTAATTATTATTATATTATTATATTAATTTTATTATTATTATTTAATAAATTGTCCATTATTATTATTATTAAGTTTATTTCCATACTTGAAATAATCGTTAATTTATTGACAGTGTTAATTTTATAATTTGAATTGATTTAATTGGATACTTGTAAAAATAAGTTTTGCATTATAATTGGGTTATACATTTCTTTCGAAACTGAAATATTATTTGTTGTCATTGTGTTCCGGCCCTGCATCTATATGTCCTTTACGGTACTTTACCGTATAGCATTGGAGATTAGATCAATGGAAAAGTGGTATATTTTTTATTCTTAAAAGCAGGCAAAAAAATTGTTGAAACAAATAAAATGTTTTACTGTACTCTGTAATCACTAATCTGAGTCAAGTTCGAAATTTTGAATTGACTGCTGGAGTCGGAGTCGGAGTCGAGTCGAAAATTTTTGTTTACATGGAGTCGGAGACGAAGTCGGAAGTCGCAAAGTTGTTGTTTAAGTGAGTCGGAGTCGGAGTCGAGTCCCAAAATTCCAAATTTGAAATTTAAGGACGTCGGAACGTCGGAGTCGATCCGAAAATTTTTATTACGACTCCGCGCTGCTATATTCGATAGAAAAAATTATCTAAGAAACATGGAAAATAGACATATTTTAATTAATTTAATCATAGAAGAATTCTGAAAGATGAATTTGTAAAATTGATTTTTGTTGGAGAAAAAACCTTCCGTAATATTTAAAGTAAGTTTAATGTATTTATATCACCCGGTTTATATATATATATAATATATATATATATATATAATATATAATATAATTATATATTATATATACTATACTATATATATATTATCTATAATATATATATATATATATATATATATAAATATATATATAAATATATTAGTTATATATATATATATATATATAATTTCTACATATTATAATATATATATACATATATAGTATATATATATATATATATATAATATAATATATATATATATATATATATATATATATAATATATTATATTATATATATATAGGCCTATTTAATGTTTTTAAAGGGCATAAACATTTTCTTAGCTTTTTAGTTCCAGCAATTGCATGCGTCCCAAACATTAGGCCAGGAACGCCACTGATCATATATATATATATATATATATAATATATAATATATATGATATATACCCTATATATTATATATATATATATACACACACACCTATCCCACACACACCTATCCACACACACACCTCTACACACACTCTGGCGTTCGTGCCCTTACAAATGAACCAAACTAATATTAAAAGATACTAGGATATTGAGACAAAATTCTAAATTAACATTTAAAATGCAATAAAAATTTTTATTAGTTTTAAAATTACTAGTCTAAAGCTAATAACAAAAGCGCTTTAATTTATATAAAACTAGCCGTATTTCTACAACCTAAAATAAGAAGTAAAATATTTTGAATATTAAAAATTATTTAAACAAATAATTTCTGTTACATAAAATTAAAATTCATATTATTTTTAAATTAATTATTATCATAAATTAATATGGTATGAAGTCATGTAACTAGCGATTTTTATTTACTCATTACAGAGAGGAAGATATTCATCCATGAATAGAAAAAAAAATGAGTCAACTTATATTAATCATCATATTGCTAGAAATAAATATCTATCATATTATGAGTATATATCGTGTTATTAATCATATTAACAAGTTTCATCTATCCTAGTTCAATCTCATTCAGCCATTGGGTATGTTAACTTCAGTAGACATCAGCGATTCACAACAATACCTCACTCCCACTATCTCTCTAACTCCCAACAACTCACTCGCACACGAACTATGCCAATAGCATTATTGGTATATTGGAGTAATTGAAGCACAATTAATTTAAATTTATATATAGTAGTGTATGTAGCTTACTAATTAACTCACTGATCTATATATCACATGACATATCTAATTTATACTTATAGAGTTGGTTACACACAGTATATTATAATTTTTAGTGATAAGTATGTAGGAAAAAAATAATAATTAAGCAAGCATATTGTAGTAGTAGTAATACATGATAGATATAAGATATATATAGGCCTCTCACGCCACTCTCCACCAAAACCTGTGGTAGTAGTACTTTAGAATCTATTCTGAATTACGAGGGTTTATTGAGCTTCTAATGTTCATGCATAAGCTATATAGGTACGTATATAAGTCAGTAAAGTTACTATCAAGAAAATATTCTATAATATTACCTTAACAATTTGTACTAGGAACCAGCGAGAGCTCAAAATGAAGGTGAATATTTAGTTTGGAATCTTGAAACGCGTAGTCATAGAGTTATAAAGTATACTCTCTTCTCTCTACTCAATCTTACTCTCATTATATTCTATATCTCTTATCTATATATTATTCTTCTCTCTCTTCTTCATCTATAATATATAACTCACTTAATAAATCTATCTTATCTCTCTCTAATTCATCATTACTCTCTATCTATCTATATTCAAATATATAATATATATCTATATATTACTTACACACTTATTATTTTCTTTTATCTATTTATTTATTTTTTATTGCCTATATATTCATTTCGTCATTTAAGTTTATTTGTGACATTTTAAAAATTGCGTGAGCAGGACCCACTCATGGAGTTAAATAATCAAACTCCTCCCAGCTCGCACTCGCTCCGGTGGGTTCCTGTCACTCAACTTAAATATATATATTATATATCTACCTCACTACCCTTCACCTATAAATATACTATATATTACACCTACCTATTATACTATATAATATATATACTAATACTATATACGTGTTGGCCGACGCATTTGGTGCGTGCAGTGCGTTGTCAAACAATTAAAGTTTCCATGCTGGTGCCTGGTGCACTCAAGAACTGATTATGTGGCGCAAAATATTTTGGTGCTCTATTCAACAATAATATACCCAGTATATATAGTATATTATCTATGATATTATATAACTCACCACCTCACACTCACACCACCACACACTAAATATTTATATATTATACATATATATACTAACTTATATATATATCTATATACTTTATATAAATATACTATATAATAATTAACTTAATGTAATATAATATTAGATCCACGTACTATATGTATACTCCACACCTTAATATATCTATCTATATACAGTATATAATCACTCACACACCCTTATATATATAATAAATATATATATATATGATAAAATATATATATATACACTATTATATTATAATACTAGATACCTCACTTCACTATCACAATATAACTATAATATATATACACTACTAGCTATATATATATGTATATATATATAATATATATATCTATAATATAAATTACTATATATATATATATATATACTAATATATAGCTATAATATATATACACATTATATATTATATATATATATATATTCATAATATATATATATATATATATAAATATTAATAGCTAAGCCGATGATCTAACCATTACCACTCAACTATACAATTCGCAAACTTTCAGTTAGTATCAAATTTATATATATATACTATATATAATATTAATATATACTTATAGTATTTAAACTCACTCACTCTCACTATATATATATACTCTATATACTTTATCTATTTTTATTATTAACTGATATATATAATATATATATTATATCATATATACTATATTATATATACCTCCCATTTCTAATGTTTCGCCTTTCACCTCACTCACACACTCACCGAGCTATATATATTTATATATTATATATATATATATATATATTTAGGACCGGTTCCACACCCATCTCTAATATACAAATAATTGTTGCGTTTATTCAACAAATATCTTTGAATATCTAATATATTATCCTACCCCACTCAGTATATATATCTATTTATTAATTATAATATCTATAATATATGCTCTATATATTCACTAATCCTACTATACCCACTCGATAGATATATATAACTCTAGTAATATACTACTAATAATTTATATATATATACTATATTATATATATATCTCATTTTATATAAATATATAATATATATCCCTCATGAAGGTCGCCTGTATATATATTTACTAAAGTATATATATACTATATATATACTAGTATCACATATAATATATATATACATATAAGTCAATATTTTATACATCCGTATTTCCAATATATACTTCAGTAAATATATATATATACATATGAATACCCACCACTATATTTTTTTTTCCAACCCTATACCTATATATATATGAACGTATATTAATTATAATTAGCTATGTAAACATAAACACTCTATAACACGTCTCGAAATCTTGAATTCTCCTAGTCTCTCGATGTTCGTGGCTGAAAATCTTGTCTTTCTTCTACTACATCTAATCTTCGTGCTTTATGCTACTGCGTTCTCCTAACGACAAAATTTTCCATGCCTTATTTGATTACCATTAAACTAAACCCCTCCACACCCCGCTCTTACCTCTATCTTTCCATCCAAATACTGAGTCCTTATATTTAGGAAGATTTAATGTAACACAACACTGAATGCGTTGGGGTCCTCTCATCCACTGAATGGAAGGGAAGGAAGCCGAAGTCATTCAGTAATGTTCCTCCAAGATCTATATGCAGCTCATTAAAGAACCTACTCAACATTCCGGAATCGGTAAAACCAATTCTTGACACACCTTGACCTATGTTTCCGCACAATAACATTCCATTCTTTATAGATACGCCAACTTTGCTCCATCTGTAGACTCTGACCCACACCTATAATCTCTTATAACTTCTTAATACATTCTCTTAATCAGCTCCATCCTGCCCTATCGTTTTTTTCTGGCACAATGATCGGGGCCGATGAGGGCATTGCTTTGCTTTATCGCAACTATTAAATTGGAGTGACTGCTTGACTAGATAGACCTTCAGCTTCTGCCGCATAAACAGCGGCAGCTGTAATCGTGATGGGTGTGCCGGTTAGACTTTCCTTCTTCGACTAAAACTCTTTTTGTCCCTCAAAATCCATCAGGTTCGGATCTGTGCTGTGTCCTGGGCCATCAGGCTAAGAGCAGTGCGTATCCGGTGTGGAAAAATTCTTCTCTTTTTCCTTTTTCTCTCTCTGGCTAATTTTCATTCAGCTCGATTTTATTGTAGGGATACACTTTGGTGACCAAAGCTTTCCTTTCATTAAATGAAAGTGGTTAAACCTCCTTGGCTCTCCCCTATGACAAAATCTTTCTGGCCTCTTGCCAATAGCATCTCAACACTTCTGTAAAATCAACCTTTCTCCTGCTTATTCGCTTGAGTTTCTGTTGCCTATACTCCACACTCACACACACCTCTCGCACCCACACTCTCTCTCACACTCACACTCACATACTTCTGCATTTTTCCTTCCTCTTTCCTTCTCCTCTCCACCCCGCCCGTCTCTCTGCCTTTACTTGCGAACTCTATACTCTTGACTCGCGCCGTGCACGGGCTCCCTGCAATCTATGAACGTTAGGCAACGCGCTCACCTCCCGATGGCATTCTCAAGAGTTTGGAGAGTGTGCTCCTAGGCCCTCATTTAACCTTAATTTCTACTGCCGCTCATATCAACTAGCACTTTCCCTCAGTGTGGCACCACTCGTCACATTCCACACAAGCCACGCGAGGCCTATTCATTCATATCTTAACTCTATGAACTATCCTAAACTTGTTTGCTATCTAAACACCAAAATAGAGCACTCTCACCACTCTACACACCCTGGAATCTCATTCCCTTCTTTCCGACGGCCAGTACGTCTTTCGGCGTTCGAGGTCACTGGTGATATTTTCTCTTTCGTTATATATAAATTTATGGTTTTTAAATTTTTAGTGAACTATGTGGAGTCTTGTGTGGTGGGCGCTTGACATATCCAAAGTATTGACCGGTTAAATGGTAGCATTGAGGAACTTCTGACATATTAGCGCCGTGGTCTTTGGGTTCCTCTCTTCTTCCTTACTATGTTTAAATGCCTTTCTTTCAACTCGCACTTCACTTTCTGCTGGTTGTTGATCCGCGCGACATCTTCCTCAGGGGTTACTGTCACATCTCCTACTTATTCCGCTCAATTAATATCTTCTCCCACTCTCACCTCCTAACTCTAAATCCACTCTTATCCGATGACTCGACCCATCAATTCTTCCAACACATTTGAAATTTCCTCGGCTCCCCTCTCCTCCACTACACACTCGCCTCGTCTTTAAATCTTTTCCGATTCTATTCTCTCTGATCTGGGTAGAACTGTCGTCTCACTCTTGTGAAATTTAATTCTTTACAAATCCTCAACTCTAACAAATCTCCCTCTCTAAACCACCCTCCAACTTTTCTATCTCTTTCGACCTCTCCTTCTGTGACAACACTAACATCCTGGCCTTAACATAACAAATAATGTCTTAAAAACATCACAAAAGATGGGCAGCCCCTCAGAAGAAATGGAAGCTCTCTCTCACCACACTCTTCCCTTTTCTCAGTTCACTTTCAGCTATCCAGGGCGTCCTACTCCGTACGACTGTATGGCGTACTGCCTCCAATATTTGGGCGGGCTCTCGGTTCACACCGTCTCCTTTTGGATGCGTGGCGCACGCTCGCACTCACACACCGCACCCAGCTTATAAGACCTGTGCGTCTTTCCAGTCACTTGTCTTTAATCTTTGCGGTGCTTTATTGCCTCTTTTTCCTATAGGTATCCCACGCGGCTAGCGACAAGTTGCTCGCGGGAACCTTCCAATTATCTCCTACCCCCGCCTATATATATAATTATAATATATATATTATACTTCCCCTCACTAACTATATTATATATTATTATATATAATATAACCCGTCTCCCCACCTCCATCCCCTCGGGGGCTCTCACTCCCACCCCACGTATGCTATCTCATTATATAGTACCGCCCTATAGTGCTATTTATATTTCTTACTATATCTGCTATTACGCTTACTATTAATAATATCATCATCATATATCTATATTATGTACTCCTACCACTACTATTATAGCCCCCCCCTATATAACTAAACTTATATACGTACTTATACCTATATACCCCCTATAGTATTACGCCGTCAGGGCTGAGAGCCCGACCCCCCCTTGTTGTTTTATCTGCCACCACCTCGATTTTATATGACGAATATTTAATATATGATCAGACCCCCGGGTGAGTCCCCTTGGCCGTTTGGCCCCTACACCCTATGATCCCTCAGGCCAACACCCCCGGAAGAAACATGGATTTTGGGAATCGGGAGTGGATGGACGATAAGGTATAATATACACCTCTCCTGTATGTGAATAATCACCAAATACTCTAACTTCAATACTAAATTAACTCACCACTCACTAATGAATCTAGAGAGAAGAGTAATTAAGTAATGACCTCACTCACATAAAAAAATCCCCACCACACCCACCCCCAAAATAAAAATAAATATAACTTAACTATATTAACAACATATCAATATAATAATAATCATAATGAAATTATATAAAAATCAATATTTAATAATAAGATATAATAATAATATAATAAATAATATACATAATAAAATATCAGATGCATCGCTAATCTAAAATCCACACTCAATAATATCATAATACACTCACATCCATAATAAGAATATAATAATAGGATATACTAATATAAAAAAATAATAAATGATAACCCCACACCACACCACACCAAAAATATAATGAATAACAATAAATATAAATGAATTAATAATGAGCCCAATTATATCCACACACCACACCAATCGTAATAGAATTCATCACACACAACCTAATCATCTGCATAACTCACCACTACGTCATATAATGAAATATATATATCAACTAATAAATATGAATATAATAATAACACACCACCAATAACAATAATATCAACACCAAATAATAAGATATAATACACGCATGACTACCTTGTTTAATTCAGTTATAATATTATACCAAAAATTGGAAAATCACATATTAAGTGACCCTTATAACCCCCTCACTCCCTACCCCCAAAAGCTCTCCTTAAAAAGACAAAACCAATATCCCTCACACTTCAAACATCCCCACTAACCCCCCCCAAAAAAATGATCCCCACCCACCCCTCCCCACCCAACCAGAAAGGATGTTTAGCACACACACCACGAAAACTCCTACCTAGCAATCCTGAAGCTTTAACAAGGCTAAAGGCTGTGAGTCCTCCCACAACAACACCACCACACACACACCACACATCTTCGGATTCTTCCTTGAACAAGCGAAGAAGAAAATCTATCCACTCCCCCCTGTCCAATCGTTTCTTCCAGGACTTAAAAAGAATTGTTCGAAGACGTACATATTGAGCAAATCATTGCCCGACCCTCTGGGGCATCTTCAGCGCAATAATGATATTAATTTTGGGAACGGCTACTTTAGATGTTTGATAATAATTCACCACCTTATACCACCACCCAGCTGAATACATCTCTGCCCACTCTTACTTTTTTTTTTCTTAAATATCACTTTAATATTATTTATAACAAATAATAATATAATTAAACTCACCCCTCCCTATATAATATATACCTATATTATATTATATACTATATACTCTCAGTATAATAATCTATATAATACTATACAGTACAATCTGTCAAATGATCTGTACCCCCCCACCCACTAGTATATATACGATATATAAATCCCCACTCATATATATCATATATCATAGTTATCCCCCTTCTATATGAATACCTATATACTACCTATATAACAAAATATAAGTATACTTACCACCTAATATCATTTAGTATTACCTCCACACCTCACCCCCTATATACCACCCGTTGGAGAATGATTTCAATGTGGTCTCCCGCGCCACCCCGGCGACAGGAATCCAACGATATGACCACCCCAGTGCTCTTTCGAATAAAGCGATACAACCCACACACACCTATCCCCAACTTTAAAGAGCAATCTCCGCACACCCCTCTTGGTCGCATTATGTGTTGTGAAGTTCAAATCGCCTCTCACCGCTCTCACGGAGTAAGGTTAGTTTTAAACAGAACCTATTTTAATAAAGTTGCCCACCACCTCTCGCCTCGCTCACCTACTACCACCACACTGGTCTAGGTGGCCCTAGTATAGATACCCTGAGTGTTATTTCAATATATTATATTAATATATAATATATTATATTACATATAATACTATATACCTCACCGCCAAATTATACCCTATAGTATACTACCCCTGATATAATACCCACCATATACTATGCACTCTATACCCCATATTATACCCCACCCTATATGATCCCACCTCAAAAATATACGCCCGTATACCCTAATATATACCTATCCCCTATTATACCCTCACACCTATATCTATACCTATATCTAAATCCACCTCACCCACCCCACCTATATAATTATATATATATTACCCCTATACCCTCACCTATAATATACCCACCCTATATAAACCCCTATTAACCCCCACCACCTCCTAACATTAAATATATAGACTATATATATACCCTACCTATATGAAACCTTATATAAATCACCCATTATATTTAA
>JABUQX010021731.1:7500-12500 GCA_015478945.1 Trachelipus rathkii
TTTTCGACTTGCGTCATACTCTTCTAATACATTTCTGTTTTGAGTGCATGCTACGCACCTTACCCCCAGTCATGGGGAGGGAAAGTGGGGGATTTATTATTATTATTATTATTATAATTATTATTATTATTATTATTATTATTATTATTATTATTATTATTATTATGATTATTATTATTATTATTATTATTATTATTATTATTATTATTATATTATTATTATTATTATTATTTATTATTATTATTATTATTATTATTATTATTATTATTATTATTATTATTATTATTATTATTATTTTATGAGGGTATGGTCCAATATTTGGTTCGGCCTGAGCCCAATTTTCTCCTCCCCTAAAAATGGACATAAAATTCGTAATATTCAGCCGATTTTTATCAAATAAACTCCAAACTGTAGCTTCCTTTGCCCTCTAAAACGTCGTTTTCTAGTGTTTTTCTGTGTCTGTAGTCATTCTTTCAGAATTTTCAATTTTTCAAAGCCCATGTTTTTAACATTTTTAGCTTCAACTCCTACATTTTTTTTCGAAAGGACTTCAAGCTTGAAATATGCATAGATGGGTTCATTACCTACAAAAGTCACGAAGTACATTTTTGATTTTTTGAATTTTGTGCTCAGTAATGTCTAAATTCAAAGCTTACTTTTTTTATTTTTAAAATGAAAGATTGCGATAATTTTTTTTTCTGTTCGTACGAAGTAGATGAAATTTTCAGAGCATATGTAGTCAAGCGAGATGCACATTTTTTAATTAAAAAATTTCTTTGTATATGCAGTAGTTTTGGATTTGTTCCTGGAACAAACTTTCTCAAAAAAATTTTGGAAATTTTTTAAAAATTTTCTTTTGAGTATACAAAATAATCATCTAAGTAAAAAAAATGCATCTTACCCTGTTGATGTTGATCGGACAAGTAGGAAAAAAATATATCAATATTTCACTTTTCCAAAAAAATATATTTTGGAAAAGTGAAATATTGATATATCTTTTTTCTACTTTGTCCGATCAACATCAAATTTTCAGGGCTTGTATAGCAGGGAAAGATGCATCTTTTTTACTTAGATAATTTTTTCCTATACTCAAAATAAATATTTTAAAAAATTTCCAAAAACTTTTTTTGGGAAAATTTGTTCCAGGAACAAATCCAAAACTACTGCATATACAAAGAAATTATCTAAGTTAAAAATGTGCGTCTTTTATGACTACATATGCTCTGAAATTTCATCTACTTCTTACGAACAGGGAAAAAAATTATCGCAATTTTTCATTTTAAAAATCAGGAAAAGTGGGTTTTGAATGTGGATATTGCTGAGCACAAAACTCAAAAAATCTAAAAAGTACTTCGTGGCTTTTGTATGTAATGGACCCATCTATACATATTTCAAGTTTGAAATCATTTCTAAAAAAATTGTAGGAGTTAGAGCTAAAAATGTCAAAAACATGGGTTTTGAAAAATTAAAAATTCTGAAAGAATGAATACAGACACAGAAAAACATTCGAAAACGACGGACCTTTTAGAGGGCAAAAAGGCTACAGTTTGGTGTTTATTTTATCAAAATCGGCTAAAAATTACGAATCTTATGTCCATTTTTAGGGGGGAGAAAATTGGGCTCTGCCCGACCCAAATATTGGACACTGACCATAATTATAGAAAAACTTTACTTTCGTTTTAAGTAAATTGAAAAGGTATTGTTGCATTAATTGTATATAGATTTAGCTATTTATTTATGTTTTTTTTGTTTAATTTATTAAGGTATTTTTAATTTTACATTTCTTGATAAATTTAGTTTTGATCGTGTAATAAATTATTATTGATTTAATATATTTTATTATTGCCGCAAACTATTTTTATTTTATGAACAAGATCCAATTGTATTAATTGTTTTTTTTTTCAATTTTCACCAACGTTCACGGTCAGAGCCCTATTCAAGGAGGGGTTGTTAAAACATTGAAAATGTCGTCATATAACGCAGATTTCGTAGATGAGCACAGACACAGATTTTAAAGTGAGGAAGATTAAATTCAGCAGGAAACACAGAAGATGGAAGAGAATTCCACGGAGCAGAAGTGGCTGGAAAGAAGGAAGCACCACAGTGAACAACCTGGAGTTGCTAATGTCTACGCAAAACTTGTGTGCAGACACTGCTCCCCTTGTGCTAAGAGGGTGTCGTAAAGGTGTTGTACGCGAGTGGTCAGTTCCCTCAAGCACTTGCCGCTGTGATACCTATAGAAAAGAGATAAAGCTCTAACATCACATCGCAAAGATAGAGGGTCAAGTGAATTAGAAAGTACCGGACAGTTTATGTCTTTTGGCGTTTGACTCAACCCTGTCCAAAAGCCGGTTAAAACCAGAGCCCCTCCCCCCACAGATATGAGAGTAGTACTCCATACACGGGCGGATGAGGCCCTTTCATAGCTGGAGTAACTGAGAAGAGGGAAAAAAAGTCGCACAGTCTAAACAAACTCCCATCCTCTTTGAGGCCGCCCTAGCAACCATTGTTATGTGAGGTTTCCAAGACATTTTTTTTGTTTATGTTAAGGCCAAGAATGTTTATATTGTCAACAGGAGAGACGAGAGAATCATCAAAAGAGATAGGAAAGTTAGAAGGTATCTTAGAGAAGGAGATTTGTAGAAGTTGAGTTTTTAAAGAATTGAATTTCACAAGGTTGAGACGGCCCCACAGGGAAATTCTTTCCAGATCAGGGAGAATAGAATCGAAAAGATTAAGACGAGAGGCAATTCTAGAAGCAAAAGATGGAACAGATTTGAAATGAGTTGAAGAATGGAGGGTCGAGTTATCGGCATATGAGTGGATAGAGCTAGATGAGCAGCTGAGATCATAAATGAAAATCAGAAATATAGTAGGAGATAAGACAGAACCCTGAAAAACACCGCTATTGACATAGAATTAGGAAGAAGTCGCTTCATCAACAACAGCCGATATTGAATGGACGATTTGAAAGAAAGCTAGACATAAGTAAGCAAAGAGAAAGAGAAAACCCAAAGGAGAGGAGCTTGTAAAGTAGCGACGCGTGCCATTCCCTGTCAAAAGTCTCAGATATGTCAAGCTCTACCACAAATGTCTCCCCATAGTCCCTAAGGGCGAAAAACCATAAATCGGTTAGATGGAAAAGTATATCACCAGTAGACCTCGAGCCCTGAAAGCCGTACTGGTGATAGGAAGGAAGAGAATGAGATTCCAGATGATCTACGAAATGAGAGTTGAGAAAGGTTTCAAAGATCTTAGATAGGATACAAGTGAGAGCAATAGAGCAAAGTTAGAAGGATCAGAGCTGTTACGTTTTTTCGAAACTGGTTGGACATATGCGCGCTTCCAACACTAATGGAAAGTGCTAGTAGTGAGGCGTAGAGAATATAGTTGAATAAAAGGTAGCGCCAGCTCAAAAGCACACACTTCTAAAACTCGAGGATGAATGCCATCCGAGCCGCTCGCCTTCCTAACGTTCATAGATTTCACTAGCCAATGCACCCGATCAAATCTAATTACAGATAGTGATATGGGACATCTGAAAGGAGGAGGAGGATTACCAGAGTCATCCAGAGTTTAATTAGAGGAAAACAGAAGGCTGAAGAGATTGGCCTTTTCCGTTGGAGTATTGGTAATAGAACCATCAGAGCGAATAAGAGGAGGAAAGTTAGATTTACAGAAGTTTTTGGAGATGTTTTTGGCAAGGGGCCAGAAATATTTGTCAGTAGGAGAACCAAGAAGAACAGCGCACTTTCGTTTTATGAAAATTCGCTTTGCTCGTCGAAGAGTATCCCTGCAACGATTTCTGGCTGAATGAAAATTAGCGAGAGTGATAGGAAAACTAGAATTTTTCCACTCACGATATGCAATGTCTCCAGCCTGAGTGACCAAAGAACAAGCACGATCGGACCATAGATTTTGAGGAGAGAAAGATTTAGTCGAAAATGGAATGAACTTGCTCATCACATCAACGATTACAGCTCCCACCTTAATGGCAGAAGCTGAAGCGTCTTCAGAGTCAAAACAGTCACTCCAGCCATAGTTAGCGTAAAAGCGACGCAAAATTCCCAATCGTCCCGATCAAAGTGATAGAAAGTACGCATAGGGTAGAATGGAGATGTTGGAGAGAAAGTATTAAAATTAAGAGATATAAGGTTAAGGTCAGATTTATCAATAGGAGCGAAAGTAGTGTATTTATAGAGAGAAGGACTAGCGATGAAACATAGGTCAAGTGTGTTCAAGAATTATTTAAGACGATCCAAAATGTTTGTAGGTTCCTCAGTTAGCTGCTTCAGACCGTTAAGATTGATGAATTATTCGTCATCCCCCCCACGAAAATCAGTGTCAGAGATTCCCAACCATTCAGTGTTGTGTACATTGAAATCCCCTAAAAAGAGAACCTCACTATTTGGATGAGAAGATATAATAATCTCGTGAGAAGTAGGAACATAATCAAAACAGGCGTGAAAATCTGTTCTGTTAGGAGAACAGTAGCAGAAACATAAGATTATTATAGTAGAAGGAAGAAAAATTTTCAGCCATAGAACATCAGGCGGAAATTATGAAATAAGTAGTATATATGTTAAAGGAATTTGAGGATGAATTCTTAGCTATCTGGGTCTCGGACAAGAGCAAAAGGTTAGGGTTAGAGTTAAAGAGGTGGTTTTCCACGGATGATGGCAGACTATAGAAAACCCAGTTCTGCGCAATCCTGCCATTTCACAAACAATACTAAAAAAAAAAAAAAAAGGTGAAATCTGAAATAATTTTTTTCAATATTAAAACCTAAATTTAAAAGATTAAAAGAAAAATTATTTTAAATAAATAGTAATAAATTTCAAATAAATAAACGAATAACTGAAGCACTCTTACGACTCACTCAACCAACCCCACTCTAGAAGTAGTATTAATAACTAACTACGCTAAAAAAAAAAAAAAAAAAAAAAAAAAAAAAAAAAAAAAAAAAAAAAAAAAAAAACATGAAATAAAAAGCACGAGAA
>JABUQX010021731.1:17500-26147 GCA_015478945.1 Trachelipus rathkii
AGAGTCAACCATTTGGAGAGGTTGTAAGTGGTGGAGTCAATGTTGGAGATGATGGGTCTAAGAGGAAGATTAGGTTTATGTGTTTTGGGAAGACAAAAGCTTTACGTTTCACTTCCTCTGATATCCTCCCTCTTAAAAAAAAAAAAACTTAAACCACACATTCATCAACCTGTACCTCCTGCGGAACTCTCCCAATGTGTCTATAAAATTCCCTGCAAAGATTGCAACTCCCTTTACATTGGAGAAACCCATGATTTTACACGCCGCCTCTATCAACACAAAAATGACCTTCTACATGATAATCAAAATTCTTCCCTGACACTCCATCGCTCTACTTATAATCATTCCATTAACATTAACCAAATCACACCTATTTTACATGTACAAAATTTACAAAAACGTAAACTCATTGAATCCTTTTGCATCATTAATTCAAATAATTTTAATAAACAAAAAGGTGATTATAACTGACACAATACAAAATAACATTCTGTGTTCACCACACAATTTAAAAAAAAAATAAAAAATTATCCAAGCTTTGATATCTTGCATAAAATAAATTTTGCTTTTTTTTCAAATGTTAGTTTATAATATATCACTTCTGAAAGAGGTTCCAGCTTAGAAACGAAAGCTCAAGATTTAATTTCAACCTTTGTATCTCCTAATTGATTCTTTCTTAGATTTTTCAGATTTTATCTCTCCTAATTGATTCCTTCTTATATCATCAATAAGGCTTGGCTTACTGGTATTATATAATATATATATATAGTATTATATATATATTATATTATATATAATATATATATATATCATATATAATATATATACTATATATATATATATATATATATACTATATATTATGAACAGGAGCTTGGGCGTTGCGCCCGAGTTGCGCCTATGGCCGCAAACTAATCAATTCGTAGGCGCAAGGCGCATACACGCAACAATTTTTAAAAGGCGGACTCAGCTAGGCAACAGCCATTCCTGCGCTATAGCCGCGCCATAAATGAGACAGGAAAAAACATTTTTTTTTTTACCCTTAAAAGTTAGAACTTAGAAGCATGGCTAATCTTGTATCATTCTAAAAGCCAGTGTAAAACTTATATATAATATATATATATATATATATTATATATATATATATTATATATATATATATATAATTATATATATATATTATATATATATATTATATATTATATATATATATATATATATAATATATATTATATATATATATAATATATATATATAATTATATTATTATATATATAAATATATATATAACTAGTTCCATAGTTCTTAATACAAATAAATTGGCAATATGGCTCTGAAAATTTGCACTTCTGCAGCACTCGTGCTCGACTCCTGGGGGAAAACAGGACCACAAGGAGCATGGAGGAGAAAGAGGACGTGGTAGATATTAGTTTACGGTGTTTTAATTACAAATTAAATAAATGTGTTTTTTCTTCTTAAAAAGCATGCTTTATTATCGCCTAAAAGGCTTAACTTTTGGGAAATAAATTTAGCGGAAAGCCACCGGCCGGTGACAAGTTCGCAGGCCCAAAGGCGCATAGGCTCTAGGCGCATTGATAGTGACAAAAATATACGGCGCACTAGGTCGGCGATATAGGCGCATTGGCGCAGGCGCACTCAAAACAATTATAGGCGCGCCACAGTCTGCAATATATATATATATATATATATATATATATATATATATATATATATATATATATATATATATATATATATATATATATATATATATATATATATATATATATATATCTTATATATATATATATATAAAGATATGAAGTAGTACGCTACATAATTATTTGAAGACCATAAACCAGTGACATTGAACTTACGTTTTGATAGAGAATTACTGCCAATTATGAAAATTGAAATGGATGATGCTGATATTGAAGTTAGAATTAGTGTTGGCTGAGGAGTGCACCACACACCAAAAATTTCACACCACTCAGCCGCATATTGAGCGCACCACACACCACACCATACACAACACCTGTTATTTTTTCTCACCTCACCGTATCTACCAGTAGAGAAATATAAAACAAAAAATAGCAGTATAGAGCGGTGGAACAGTGGTAATTTAAAGGAAGTAGTTGTAAAGAAATTGGATGTGTGTATGGAGAATTATTTAGAGAGGGTAGACTCAGATGTATCGAACGATCCCTGCAGCCGAGATGGGTCACATTTAAGAAGAAGTGTTGATCCCTTCGTTAAGACGGAAGCAGTAAAATCAATAATTGAGAATTGAATTTCGGCAGAAATGTTAAAGGCGCCTGAATAATTTGCTTTCAAGAATATAACAGATTCAGCAAGTAAGATCTATAAATCTAGAGAAGTAACAGAGCAAAGGTGTTGGTAGCATTTACTGCCTTGCCAAATTACAATAAGCTTCAGACGGTGATCAACATCTCATTAAAAAAAAAAATCAGGAAATGAAAATTCCTCTGAGAATAGTGTTGACAAGAATGAAAAAAAAGTTGTCAGCAAATCACTTATAAGCATTATTGTTATGTTAAGAGGAATGACACAAGAGTCTCCGTATTTGTTCTGAGAATATTGGCAAAGAGCTATGGAAGTCGAACGAGATATTTCCTATTCTTTGCTGTCCATGACAGGATAAATCACGAGAACACCGACTGAAGATGTTAACAAGTCTGGAAAGAGACTGAAAGAATTTGAATGGAATTTAGAACCTCTATTAGAGAAAGATGCCATTTTTTATAATATAGAATGATTCGAAATGGCAGAGTATTGTGAGAGAGGTATTCAACAAGGCTATGTGACGTCTTTGGATTTCTTCAATCCTTTTAGTGAGTTTATTATGAGAAATAGCCAAATGGAAGGAATAATGGAAGAAACATTCCCAATATTAGATAGGCAGATGGTCTATTCTTGTTATCTAAGATAAAGTTAAAAAATGAAGTTAAACTTCAGTTTTGTTAAATGTGTTGACCAAAGCAAGTAAGGGGAAAACTTTGCAAATAAGTTAAATCAAAAGCTGAAAATTGGGTTATCTCAAAGAGAGATGGATTTCTAGGGTTCAAATACCGTAAACTAATATCTACACGTTCTCTTCCTTCTCCATGTCCTTGTGGTCCAAGTTTTCCCCCAGGAGGTCCAGCACGAGCGCTGGCAGAGTTGCAAATTTTCAGAGCATAGTTGCCAATTTATTTGTAGTTAAGATATGTTAGATATTATATTATAGTATATATTATATATATACTATATATATTATATAGTATAGGTAGATATATACTATATAATTATATTATATATATATATATATATATATATATATTATATATATTATATATATAATATAAGAGTAGTATATATAATTAGTAGTAAAGGGGGGGAAACTAGCAGCCAGACTGATACATGTATAGACCATGCTTCTAAGAGTTCTAACTTTTAAGGTAAAAAAAGTTTTGTTCTGTTCAAATAGGCGCGGCTAAAGGCGAGATGGAATTGGTGTGCGCCTATGCTTAGATCGCTTTATAAAAATTGTTGCGCTATGACGCCTTTATGCCCTTCGAAATTGATAGTGCGCCATAGGCGCAACTCGTGGCGCAACGTCGCAGCTCTGGATATATGAATATATCTTAATATATAATGATAATATCTATATATTATATATATATAATATATATATATAAAATATATTTATTATATATATATTATATTTTAGTTATATATACCTTGTATAATATTATATATATATACTATATAAATCAGGGCAATACTAGTTTTCGTCGCTGTATGTCTCTCTTGCTCTCTTCTCTCTCTCTCTCTCTTATATATACTATATATATATATAAATAAATATATATATAAGTATATTATATAATATATACTATATATAGTAGTATAAGCTAGTAGGACCTATAACACAGATAGTAATATATATTATATATATATATATATACGTAGTAATATATATATATATTGTGTATATAAGTTTTATATATACATTAACAAAATATATATCTTTATGAGATAATATTTCAGAATGTGGAATTCCTATTCATGTTGATAGAATAATCGTTCAACCTGGCTACAAAATAGAAATTTTACTAAGCGATATTAGAATTAAAAATACTAAATTCTTTTTCGAGTGTGCATTAAGAGAAGTAATGTCTTATTTAATTTGGTTTTTTTTTTTTTTTTTAATAAAACGGGTGTTTTATTAGATTCTAGTAGGAAAAAAAACTTAATTTTATAAAAAATTGAATTCAGGCATATGTACTTGTGCTGTATTGAATTTTCTCTCGTTTTTCGGAGAGGCTTATATTGGTTAAAAAATAGCATTTTTCAATAGCGATGGATTCTTACACTTTTTTGTTTAAATTTTTACATAATCTTTCATTGTATTATGTATGTATTCTTTCAGATGAACTATTTTTCACAAAAATAAAGAGAATTTTATCATAACTTTACGATTTTGAAGAAGCTAGTTTCATTCTATAATAACTAGACTCGTCTAACTGCTAAGCACGAGTAGCAGGGAGTGTAGGAGTCGTCTCTGGTATATATACTACAATAATATATAAATATTACTTATAGTAGCATATACATAGCTATATATTATATATATATAATAAATAGTATATCTATAATATATATATATCATATATTAATTATATTATAGATATATATATATATATTATAAGAATTAATATATAATATTATATATATATTATAATATATATATATATATATATATTTATTATTATATATATATATATATTATATATATATATATATATATATAGTATAATATCATGAATAATATATAACTAACTACTATTAGATGATAGTTATCTACAGTACTATATCATTCACGTTGATGACATCTGATAATACAACATAATTAGTAGTAATAATGATAAGATACGTATTAACTAACTTAATAGTCTACAATATTTATATATTATTTATTTTTTCTAATAATATATGAATAGTATATATATACTAGTTTTACAGACTATAGTGAAAATAAATATATATATATTATAACGGCGCAAGTGTAACTATATGTTTTTAGACGTAATAGATAATATATATGATTAGGTAATAATAAATTTGAATCTTAGCTGTAGTATATTTCGAAGGGAGGATCATAATTATATATATATGATAATATATAATGATACTGATAAATAGCTTAGAGTGAGGCCGGTAATTTGGGGACGAGTATAAAGGTAGATGACTGAAATGATTGGTGCTGAGGAGGTATTACGGATATTCGGTAGAATGATAGGGAGTATAAGCGATACGTCAAAAATAGAACTGGTATCTTTATAGTTGTATATATAATTAAATATAAGAAAACGGTTAATGACGATAATGAATGAGTATAGTAGAATCATTACTAGTATAGGTCAAGAGGCAATTCACTTATAATCATTTAAGTATAGGTGTTAATACCCCACTGAAGCTATACTAGGGGCGAGACGGGTTAATACAATATGTATAAGTAGCAGATAAATGAGTATAAAGAAATTAAGTATTATATAGTGATTATATATATATATATATATATATATATATATTATACATTTATATATATATATATTATTATATATATATTCTATTATATATATATATATATATAGTATATACTATATATATATATATATATATTATTATATATTTATATAAATATATAATGATAATTATATATATTAACTATATATCTATATATATATATATATCTATATTAATTATATATAATATAGTAATATATGATATATATACTATATATATATTATAATAATATAGTTCATAGTTAATATAAAACTACGTTACACTTAAAACATTAAGAACAATAAAAATAGGGAGAAATTGTCTTAAAAAGTATTGGGAGGCTTGTCTGTGCATTGCACTGTTTTAAACCGAATTAACACCATGCGCACCAAACTAAAAAAATTAAAACCATAGCAAAGTGTCAGTGAAAAAATTGGTTGGTTGAAACATTCATTTGTTATCGGAGGGGAAGCCATTTTTTGTCACTTTGTAATGATATTGACAAACAATCAAACCTCATTTCCCCCTCCCAAACATTAATATGTTGATTTTTTATATATAGAGATATATATTAAATAACTTTCCAAAACGTATACGTTTTTAAATTATTATTACATTAACGAAATGAATCTTGAAAGTTTTAGCACTTGACGACATGGTTATCTAGCTTCTTGCTCACAGAGAATTCAGATATATCGATCTGAAATCATCGCGATGTTGTAATACGCTGTCAATATCATTGACTCACCAAAAGTTAGGAAGGGAAAGAAGTCAACATTTTAATAGAATAAACCACCGCATGGGCAGAAGGCAAGAGCAGAGTTTGCGGAAAACCGTGCTGTTTCTAAGAAAGTGCAACATAATTGGTAATTATTTTTAAAGTCTAACATAAGGCGGGGAGGTATTAATATATTCGTGGGAAAACTATTACTAGGAATCATTAATATAAGCAACATACAAGGAGGGCACGTGCCTCGGCCAGGACGATCCCTCATACAAAGCTTTTTAGTCTTAAGAGAGTGATTGTTTAATAAGTACATGGGTAGCATAAATACCGAAATACGTATAATGTTGCCAGTTCATTATCTATTTATTAAGAGTACAAAGTTGTAGGCTCTAAGGGATTGAGAGAGACAATATTTGAGAGCTTCATATTAACAGAGTTCAGAAGACACATTTATAATAAGGAGTTCTTACATTGGCTATTTTCTTTTTCAAAATATGGAAGTGGTGACGCATGTCCGTTTTAGTTATTCGACAAAATGTCTCAAAATGGCAAGCATCCATTTAGCATGTTTAATCCTCTAAAGGTTAAATTTAATGGAGGGAACTTGAGTTTTAAGTGATCAAAAGTACGAGTGGGAATAGGGGTCGTAAAGTTTACGGGCAAACAGCAAAACGTCATCCACGTTACCTTCTCCAAAGGCTATGCGTTGTTAATAGAGCGGGTGGAGAGAAAAATAGGAACGATCTTCGAATCATTCCATAAAAACATTACTAATTAGGGACAAAGGGGACGGCATGGGGAGTCAGAAAATCTGTTTGTAGGTGATTGTTAAATTGAAAGTGATTTGATTTAGTCAAAAAGTAAAATTAAGTTTTTAATGATACAAAGGACATCAAAAGAAACTCATTTTGTTCAAATGACGTATCCCAGTCCAAGTAGAGAGTGTAACGGAAACGTTGGTGAAAGAGAATTCGCATCGAGAGCTGACTTTCAGCTTGTCAGAATTTAAAGAAACGCATTTAAAGAGGAGGGAGCGAAATCATACACTATAATAATTGACTACGTGAAGATTGTTTCCATTAGGGGTGGAAGCTGTAAGTTGATCCATAAATTTTATATATAAATGTGATTCTTGTCCTTCTCTATGATTTTGGTGAGTCAATTGAATTGCGAAGAACGGTTTTGTACTAGACATCGTATGATTTGAGTGTAATCTGAATTCTGCCTTGTGAGATAGAAGTAGATTTACCATGTCGTCAGTGCTAAAACTTTCGAGATCATTCGTAAATGTAATGTATTTTAACGTAATACTTTGGAAAGTTATTTAATATATACATCTCGTCGTCCTATGTATTTTGTATCTAACACTTCTCTTTCATCGGTGTGCAATATATTACGAAAAATAATCTGACCTCTTTAACCGATAACAAATGAATGTTTCAACCAACCAATTTTTTCACTGACATTTTGCTATGGTTTTAAATATTTTTATTAATTTTGGTGCGCATGGTGTTAATCTGTTGAATAAAGTGCTATTCTTTTGTTTACAGATTTTATAGATTCTCCCATTTTTATATGTCTTAAATGTTTTAGTGTACGTAGTTTTTTACTGTTTAGGGGTGATTCTCTAGATTTATAATATTCTCTGTGGTTAAATACAGATTTTTTACAATATTATAATAATATATATATATATATATTATGATAGTCAATGTAATATAATATATATAGTATAATACTATATATATAATATCTAATTTAATGATATACTTTATTATATATCTATAATATAATAATTACATATTATTATATATTAATATATTTATATATATAATATATATATATTATATATATTATATATATAATATATATATATACTATAAATAATATATATATATATATATATATATAATATATATATATAGTATATATAATATAATAATATATTAATTATCATTACGCAAGCTGATTTTGTAATCAACTTTCCTTCATACAGGTACTTGCGTTGATTGGGTTTATACCCCGTGTGCACTAAGAAATAGACAAATCAAAACTTCCCGAAGATTGCTTTACTAGACAGGATGATGGACTCATCAGTGGCTACAAACTTCATCTACTATTGGTCACTTGGTAAAGAAGAAGAGGCTTTGGCATGTTCTGTAATTATTAGGAATTCTGTAACTAACCCTTAAGATGACTTGTTTATAAAATAATGATTATTTAGAAAGAAAAAAAAAGAGGGAAAGAAATCACGAACTTTGTAACTGATATGCATAAAGGACATCTCATAAGAAGAAAAATATCAAGAAGGAAGCAGAAAATGAAGCCTCAAATGGCTGATCGATATAAATTA
>JABUQX010021732.1:0-17500 GCA_015478945.1 Trachelipus rathkii
AGAGAGAGATCATCCCATCTGTAAGTCAGAAGGTTAGGGAACTGACCAAAGACCACGTACGCCAATCCGGAAGGCTGTAGCAAAGTCAATCTCGGCGATTCCAATTTTTTTTGTTGTATTTATGGTCATTGGCAAGTTCCGGGATCGTGTTGGACAATAGTGTTTTGAGAGGTTTTATGAGTGTTCTGTTGAAAGGTCGATCCAGCTTCTCAAGCGTACAGTTTATATATAAAAAAGCCTAGTCTGACCAAGACCGGTATAACATTTGAACAATTAATGATTGCACAAAATATTACGTTGCCAGGTGGACTAGTAGACCCGAGAATGACGAACACGCACAAAAATTATAATAATTTTGGCGGTGCTATTGGCTAAACCTTAGGGTCCCCACGCCACTTGCAAGAACCGAAACCAAAATATTTTCATACCAAAGAATCGTCAGCAAGCTAAGTTTATACTCATCACGAAAAAGCAATTTAATGAAGGAAAGCTGGTAGACCAACATATAGGACTATTGCTAGTACTAAAATTTAATAAAAATAATGTTCTAATTGAAAAAAATGGAAAACTACAATTAAAATATTTAAGATACATTCGCATTTATTATAACTGGTGGAAAAAGAAGAAGAAGAAGAAGAAGAAGAAGAAGAAGAAGAAGAAGAATGAAGAAGAAGTAGGAAAGACAGAAGAAGGAAGAAGAGCAAGAAGAGTAGAAGCAAGAAGAGGAGAGAGGAAGAGGAAGAGGAAGGGGAAGGGGAAGGGGAAGAGGAAGATGAAGAGGAAAAGGAAGATGAAGAAGAAGAAGAAGAAGAAGAAGAAGAAGAAGAAGAAGAAGAAGAAGAAGAAGAAGAAGAAGAAGAAGAAGAAGAGAAGAAGAAGAAGAAGAAGAAGAAGAAGAGAGAGAGAGAGAGAGAGAGAGAGAGAGAGAGAGACGACAATTAAAAAAATCATAAGCAATAATACTAATAACTTTTTCTTTACAGTTGATAAATATATTTAGTTTTAAGAACATGAAAACCCTGGTATATTTCATGAATATGGTTATTAAAAATATTGAAATGAATTACTCATTTAAAAGGATTCTTGTCCTTCCCATGTTCCACTGCACTTTCCTATACTTGCTTTTTTTTAATATAATTTATGTAATTTGATTAACATGTTTAAAATAGAAAACAAGGAAGAATGTCGACAGTGTTGTATTCGACCTAGTCAGAGAATGACGTGGAAAACCCTGTTTCTGGTGAACAACAAGAAATTTAAATTGCACTAATACATTTTGTAAACACAAAATAAAATGTGTGATTTAGATCTCTAATTAAGATAGTTAGCAAAATATCAATTATTTGTTTAAATTACATCAAGAATAAAAGAAATATTTAATATCTGTGAGCAAACTCCAAAAGTTAAGTAGTTATGAAGTATATTAAGATAACGAGAATTTTTTTCGATTTACGATTGTTACGACTTATTTTTCGATGATTGAGTTTGATGGGTTACCGTTGTTCTCGTGCGTTCGTTTGTTGTCTGATTTGATGAGTAGAGTTTTAGAGTTTGACTTTATATAATTCTTATGTTGTTATTTGTATATGTTTGTTTTTATTTGTTTTCTTGTGTGCGTTTTGTGGGCGTGGGCGATGCATTGTATTAGTGTAGTGCTGGGTTAGTATAGTGCTGGGTTATAGTTATACTATATATATATAATATATATATATATATAGTAATATTGTATATATAATATTTTATATATATATATAAATATATGAATAGTATTATATAAAAACAAAAAAATCTACTTATCCTCTACTAACTAAACTGTTTTACACTTTTTAATTGTTAAATTACACTCTGTTTAGTTCGTAAAGGTATAAATGTAGCTTGTTTTTCCATATTAAGTTTTATATGGTCGTAAATTGTTTAAACTCAAGTTTTTGAAAAATCTCTCTCTCCTCTTATATATATATAAATATATTGTATGTATATAGATTATAGGGTGTTTTAGGCTGTGTAATGGTATATAGTTAGTATCGTATGGTATATATCTTTTGTATGGTATACGTAACGTAGTATAGTGATACTATAATATATATAATGATTTTATCTTATATATAGGGTATATATTATATATATATTATTATATACTGTATATATACTTTATAGTACGACTAGGGGATACGATACTGCGATATGATTAGGATTAGGATGTGAGATTTATTGATTAGATTATGTAGGATAGTACTAGACGGTAGATAGAGTCAGATAGGAGTAGTAATAGAGTAGATAGATATCGAAGTAATAGATATGATAGATAGATAGATGAGTAGATAGATAGAGGAAAAGAAAAGAAAGGAAAGAAAGAAGAAAAGAGAAATTGAAAGAAAGATAAGAGAAAGAAAGAAAGGATAAAGAAAGAAAGAAAGAAAGAAAGGAAAGAAAGAAAGAAAGATGCGAAAAATTTGCATGTAAACTCAAAAATTGCAGACAAGCTAAAAAAAACTTTCGGGAGGCGAAAGTGATATGAATTGATGAGGAGAAAGAAACCAGCGAAACCCAGATACGAGAAGAGAGAGAGAGAGATGAAGAGAAGAGAGGAGGAGAGAGAGAGAGAGAGAGAGAGGAGAGATGAGAGAGAGCAGAGAGAGAGAGAAGAGAGAGAGAGAGAGAGAGAGAGAGAGAGATATATGAAATTACATATAATCAGAAATCAGACAGACAGAAAACTTCGGAGAAACAAAGGATGGGAATGATGAGAGAAAGAGAAGGGAAACCAAATACGAGAGAGAGAGAGAGAGAGAGCATGAGAGAGAGAGAGAGAGAGAGAGAGAGAGAGAGAGAAGAGAGAACGAGAGAGAGAGGAGAGAGAGAGAAGAGAAGCGTCAGACGAACATATTCAGTCGCGAACTGTTAATTGAAAGAACCAATTAGAAAGGTTCTGTGTATTTAATTACGGAGTTTCGAGACAATTCTGTTGCTGCAGTAGTTTAGTGATGGTACAAACTTTTAACAAATGTATAGAGGATTTATCCTTTGAAGTCTTCCTCTGAGAAATCTACAAATGAATGAATCTGTTTTGAGAAATGGAATAATTAGTGAAAAGAAGACGAGAAATCACAAAACTAAAATGAATCATTATTCATCTATTTTTTTTTTATTTCTTTCTTAGTAGGAAAAGTTTTCCTTTTTATGTATTTTTTATAACATATGCCATGCCATAACCTATCGATTTTCGTTGTGTTCACAGCCAGCTACGAGCATAGGCACACTCATGCTTGACACGTATACAACACATAGACAGTCATGAAGTCTATTTCTAATGCTGCATTACACAGAGATAGCTTTAAGGGATATTTTTTCTGTATGTTAGGGTATGTTGGTTTTGTTTGTAGGTTTATCATTGTTCTGTTTTGATTTTACTGTTTCTTTGTAGTTAGCCGGTATATTGGTATGTATTGAGTTGATCGTGGTGTATGGGGTATGTGTTATTAATAATTAATATAAGTACTATATATATATATATATATATAGTTGTGTGAGTACGCACATGTCTAGGTGTATGTGATTAATGTCAATGAAATTGAATTAAAAATTTATTCTAATGTTCTAAATTAAATCTCTTATTGAACATAGATTAATTAAAATGAAATTTACCTAAATATATTTCCGATTCAATCCTTAATTTTCAAACAGCAAGCAAAAATTTGTGCAGATAACTTCTTTTTGTTCTGCTCTCTTCTTACTCTTTTAAGTTTTTAAAGTTCTGCCTCTCGCAATAGCAATGATTGTTTTTTCCAAGAAATACAATTGTTATCTAAATTAATTTTATTTCTGACCATGCATTTACCTTTTATCTTATCAGCTATTTGCAGAGAGGCAAGAACATTTGAAAGTAACACTTTAGATTTATTCAGTAAATGTTATATTTGTCCATTTTTTTTGACATTTCATTCAGTAAATGTTATATTTGTCCATTTTTTTTGACATTCTCATTTTTGAATGATTTTCAATATATTATTATTTGTTCCTCAAACACGAAGAACCTAGGTAGGAAAACTTCACACTTCCAACCCTCTATAAATCATCCTTTGCTTTTTAATAGGTTACCTTAAGTGTTCATCAACTGTTACACTTGGGTGTCCTCTCCAGAGTTTAGAATTTCATTTCAAATTTTTATCTGCTCTTCCATTGGGTTATTCTTTAACCAGTATATTGCTGAACAATCTCTGTTCTCATTAAATTTAATGTAATGTCAGAGTTTGTCATTTGCATTATTGACAGGCAAGTCATATTATCTCCCTCACAATTTAATGTCTAATATGTGTGCTATTACTTCATTCCTTAAAGCAAAGTCTACAAGTAAACATTTACATTTATTAATCATTAAAAACTATATCTGCAGATTTTCATCTCTTTAATGAAAAGTGTTCTGAGGTTTTTACTAAATTTCATGATAATATTAAAGTTATTGAAATTAGTTAACCATCATGTTACAATTAATAAACTAGAATTAAATTACCTACTATATGCTAACCTAGTTAAAATTAGTCGTTAGTCAAGTTTATATAGAGTTTCATGTCGAAGGCCTTAGATTTAACTGATTCGAACACGCCTCAATACATTATAAAAAAAGAACAAAAAAAATGAACGTAAAATTTTCGTTGGCTGAACTTACTAAAGCGATACATCACAAAGCGATTGCTGCTCGAGACTAATGCAAGTTTTAGGGTCAATCAGAGTCAGAGAGTGCACTATTTCAGTTTTCAGGTGTAATTTTTTACCTTAATATTTTTTAATTATTAAATAAATATGAATAAAGTAATTAAATTTTTTTTTAAGTTTTTTGGATGAATGCTTACTTGCTGAAAATCTATAAAATGTTATTTTATTTTTCATGTAGATGTTATAGAAGAATTTACAGTTACAAAGCATTGAACTTCGTCGGCGCAACAATGCTTGCGTCTCCATTATATATATATCATCATCGATCAATATATTTATATATATTATTAAATTCATTCATTATTATTATTACTTATTATTATCATCAGCATTATCATTAATTTATAACGATGTATACTTTTGAATCATTCTCTTCATTTTATAATTTTCCTTGTCTGTCCTTCTCTAGTATTTAGCATAATAGAACTTTCGTAGACCATTGCATCCATTCTTGAAGAAAACATAAGGTTACCCCAACCTGCACGGATTTCATAAACCGGACTTTGGCATTACGGTTGCTTAACCTTCACTGGGTGAAGGTTGCCTGAGTGGTACTCTCCACCTTCACAGGAACAGGAGGGTGCCTTAGTGGTAATCCCCACCTTCACAGGAACAGGAAGGTACTCGAGTGGCACTCCCCACCTTCACGGGAATTACAGGGAAGTGTGGTAATGATTTTACTATCTAAGACTCTTGAGATAATAGTCAACTAACTTTTGGTGATTATATTATATATATATATTATAATAGCAACTATTATTATGAATTTCTAGTTTGGTGATATTATATAATCATGAAATATTTTAGACAACAGTATATCTATATACTATATATATATATACGTATATCGAGTTATATATATATAAGATAATATTGAAGCTCTTATTCAGAAAAAAAATCGAAAGCATAGACAAACAACTGGACACTAAAAAATCCTCAAATAAAGAAAACTGTAAGGAAAATAGAGAAAAACTTAATTGTTCCAATAATTGAAAACTATACGTTATTACCTGTGCCAGCAATGGGTCTCCCTGCATTAAGGGGCTCAATGGACTCTGACGGTAGGAAATTGAATTATCAACTTCCAGACTGGTAAATTGATCGAAAAAATTTATGAGATACCAACCTTCTCTTGAGGGTTTCGAGCAAAACCTGAGGAATGACCAGGCTTTGAAGACACCACTTCTATCGGTCCAAAAAATTCAATATATACGAGTCCGATGATGACAGAGCCAAAATGCAAACAGTCAATTAAGTCAGCCCTCCACTACAAAGGGAAAACTAGTGGAAGGAAAAGCTAATAAAAACAGAATTTTTTCAGCATTAGCTGATGAAACAAACGGATATTTCCCAAACAACAGTTTTACTTTGGTAAGGTCGCGATTGGCTGTGATGGAGGGGATATCCTTTTACTTTAAAGAGGATTTTTTATCATTTTGTTTCCGTTTATGATATCTCAGGGAAAGCTTTGGCAGATGTAATTTTGGAGAGACTCGGCCTATCTTGGTTTAAAACTCGAAAATTTAAAGAAGCCATACTTGCGCATGTAGAGGTGCCGAATCCGACCAAGAGTGTCTAATCTGTCTAGTGTGTCGGAATCTAATGAGAGTTTCAATTAAAGTCTCATATACACACATAATAATGCAGGCCGCATTAAGTGTGAAAAATCTATGTCTCTCAGACTCTTCTAAAATTTCAGGCAATTCGAGACGATCTATACGAAAATTCGAATCTTGCTGTAAATGAACCCATTTTTTTCGATCGGCCCGAGTACTTAAACGCACAGCACAAAAACTTCTGAAGAATAATAAATAAAAGGGTTTTCTAGTAGTAACTCCATAATAAGCAGAGGATACAAAAAATGTGCGGCCGATATATGAACAGCCAATATCGTAAGGCACATGCGTGTTTTCCTGTTGTAAAAGAAACTTTGAGCCGGTAGAGACTTGCGTCATCTTACTGCAGGAGAAAATAAGGATATAATAGCAATGCTTCAATTTTGTGCAAAAGCAACTGCGATTTCTTAAGAAGTTTACTTGTGTTGTTTAAATTTTTTGGAGGCCCTCACAGAGGTCATGAATTTTTGGTTCAAAATAATGGAAAAATCAATGAAGATTTGGATATACTTTCCAGTAATCTGGCTAATGATGACAAATATCTCCTCCCGGATCAGTAACTTCTAATCACCGGGCATACAGGTGCTTTGGGTGCTGATAAAACTAATTTTACGTTTATGGTCTAACCATTCGATTACCTTTCTAGCTAGTTAAACACAAGGCCCTGTAAGCAACTATTTGTCTAGACGTCAACAGTAAATTGTTTATTTGCAATAACGCGCTGAGGTTCTCGTATAGCAATCTAGGGCACTGAATTTATGCCCATATAACTACTAGTCAATCATTATGTACGACATGCCGCATTTTGGCAGAGCTCCAGTATCTAACTAGTAAGCTATATACCCAGCCCACACTGATGCTATACTCTGCAACTCTAATCGTACGTGGGGCAAACTAAGAATGAATCTTCGGTTGATTCACCACAATATATTTAAATTAATACCTACCTTTAATCAAATTGGTAGAACTATTGTTATACACCTGGAGCTAAAAACACATGGTTTCTATTCCCTGATGATCATTGACACCATAGAAAAATTTTTTTTGAGAAATCTCCTGCTAACATATTAGACGAACAAGGCAATTATTAGAGTCGACCAAGGACTTACTCACTGATAAAGTTCACATGAGCTGAACATTGTAGACAAGAACAATAACAAGCTTAGTCTATATGCAACTCTTGTAACTCTAATCGCCACGAACGGCCTAGTACAAGCGCCTGCCCTAATACACTCTATCTTAATAACTTCATTAACATTTGTCCTTAGCACACATCTTCACAACATGCAATTTATTACATGTAGTATATCTAATGTGTACAAATAGTGAGTAACGATAACAAGTGTCGTAATTCCATGTCATCAATTAATCTGAAGCTTCCGGTGTTGTGAAGAGGCCCGTACAGAATATCATAATATAAAATTTTGGTTCATAAATTATATTGAGAATAAAAAAAATTACAAATGTACCAATATTTGATACCTAGTTATATTATATATGCTAATAAACTCTTATAACTCTAATATCTACATCGGTAAGAAAACAGTCTCTGGTTAATGTATTATATGTTAATGTGATTTGTATTTTCCATATAGTAATATAGGTACTTAGTAATAAAAAGAGCCGAACATGTCTAGATGTGCATCATTAATAAATTTTTTATTAGAGCCAATACAGTAATAATTATAGCTAATGAATATAATTTATATATTATATATAACATATTGATTAATATATTGTCAAAAATAATATATGAAATATTTATACAATGCCGAATTGTGAATATATAACTAAGATATAGTATGCAACTACTTATAATAGTTGAAATAACTCTAATCGTACGGGCATAACAGTTCTCTGATATGTTAAATTAATATATTATTTATAAAACCATAGTTTAAGATATTAAAATAATGGATAAATACAATGAAAAAAACTCACTAATTAAATTATTTTTAATAGTATATAATTAATAATATAATATATAACCCGTACCAGAGGTCAGAATTTTTGTGATTCAGAAATATAAAATAATTGAGGAAATAAGATTCTTATAAATGATGACTTTAGATTCTTAATTTATTTAACACTATATTAACCACCAAGTGTATCCTATAGCCAATACGTTCGTAGACTCTACAAATCAACGGGCAACAGTCTCGGTGTAATATTATTTTTAATGACCAGCTACTAGTTAAAAGGCCAGCAGTGTCTAGGATGGTCTAGCATAGAATTTGGATCTCGACTACAATTGAGATTGGTCAACAATAACATTTTGAGTGCGTCCAAAACACTCAATCGAAGGAAAATCAGATTAAAAGATTTATGGAGTAGGAGGGGGTTTTCACCCTCGCCACCATAGAAGTAAAACAGGTAAAATATCGGCCAAACTCATAATTAATATTCTAATCTTACGGACATTTTCTTTGGTCTCTATATGATCTTCTGCAATCCCTGTGTATATATACATACTATCCAAAAAAACCATCACCCTGCCCCAATTAATATTTGAGATACTAGTTTTACACCCTTATTAGAGTGATACCGTCCAAACATGTCCTAAGTATTGAATCATCTATCCCATAAAATATTCTTTGCCACACCACAGATACAGAAAGTACAAAAATGAGAATTTTGGTCAAAAAATATATTGTTAATATGTATTAGTGCTCAATATCCCGATTCTGTATAAATTATTAATATGTCCATTTTAAGATATATGATGATTGCACACTGAAATCCAAATCTCCCACATACATAAACTCAGTCAAAACAGACTTCAAGTGAATATTGATTGTATAAAAAATAAATATTTTAAAATATCCACTTTTAAGTAAGTACTTATGAGTAGTAAACATTATAGAAAAACATAGTTAGATCATTCACTCATCTTCTATATATAATAAATATTGTGCGACGCCTACAAATACGATGTCTGAGATGTCATATCTGTCAGATTCATATTTAATCTTACCATTATTCGGATTATATCAGACATATTTTCACCTATCTATGACTAGTGTATTAAAATACTAAGACATAAATACGCTACTACTCCCTCTGTATAATCCTCCTCTATCTTACTGCGTCGCATCCCCTCTTGGTTTCCACTGCTCCACCAATCGAAGACGGTCCGAACCGGAAGTCGATATTTTTAAGTCTTTATATATATATATAATATATATAATAATAATATATAGTAACAATATATGTTTTATATTATTTTAATTATCCAATTACGGTAATACATAGTTATATAAGGGCCAAACATTGTGTCCTAGATATGTCACATTATAATTATTTTGTAGTAGGATCCACGTAACAATAGATGAGTTACTATGAATAATTTATAGTACAAAATAATGGAAAAATTCAATGAAGATTTGGATAATATATATATAAAACTAGATAAAATACACCGAGTATATCTGAGCAACTTGCAAATTCACATCACATCCTGTGAGCGACGATACAACCAAGTACTTGCTGTGGTGCCATAGCATTAACAAATTAATAATATTTTTCAGCAAAAACGCACCAAAACCACACGCTTCCAAACCGGACAGAAAGGTGTATCTGAGCTTCAAAGATACAAACCGCCAAATTCTAGATATCCTCAGCGAGTGAAATATTCTGGAGGCCCGTACAGAGGTCATGAATGTTGAATAGATAAAAATATAAGATAGAGAATAAATAGATTGATATAATTCAGGGGTGGGAAAGATATGTGACAACAATATATATACCTGGAGAATATATATTTATATTAAAGGCGCACAAATATCTACATATAGGATAACTACAAATTACTGTACGAGGCAGATACTTGAAATTAAATGAAGAATGACGGCATACGAGTGTCCTGACTTGTAAATGATTAATTATTACAAATATATAGAGACACACCGAAAAATAAAGGGCAGCTGTACTAGTTAAATAGTAAGAATAACATGTCTAGATGTAGTCACATTATAAACTATTTTTAGGTATACCGTTATACCAATAAGTTAGACTAAGTTTGATTTTAGGTATTGAAATAACCTTGATGATAAAAATATATTTACAATGATTATTGACAATATGGAAAACCTAAGTAATATATAATATGCAATACTCTTAATTGTTTTCTCCGTATTGATACGGTATATATATATATATATAGGTATATATGCATTAAAATGCATAATAATGTAAGATATCTAAATATTTTTAATATTATAACCAGGTACTAGTTAAAAGAGAAAACATGTCTAGAGAGTCCATTAGAAATTTTTGGAAAAACAATAGCCACATAACCAGGGACAAGGTCACTCAGAAAATTTTCGATAACAACAGAACACAGAAAACTGAAGAGGCACATTAATAAAAGTAAATCAATATAATGAAGCTTAGGAAGAGAGAGAGAAAAGTACCAGGTATACTGTATATGAAACCTTGGTAAACTGCGTGATACGTAGCAGGCAGAGAAGAGAAGAAGACCAGAACGAATCTCTGAGCGTTGTATTAAAGCTCGCTGAGCATGAATTAGATTATAGTATATTTGTATAGTATATTTAAATAGTATAGGATATTTGAGTATAGTTTTTGAGTGTGTATAAAATCTCTATAAAGTTATATTATACCTAATGATTTGTACCGAAATGATTGAAAGTAGAGAACCAAGAATTATGGTTCAAAATTATATTCGTGTGTCCCGTGAGAAAAATATATCAAGTGAAAGATTTTTGGGAAATATAAATACCAGATATCTGTCAAGCTCTTGATAACTTCATAATCGTATCTAGTACTGATATATGTATAATATAATATAGGCAATCAGTCTATATGGTTATTAATATAACATTTCAAAAAAATCCATAGTTATTAGTACTAGTTAAGGGCCAACATGTCTATAAATGAATTACAACTAATAAATAAATTATATTTGAGATTTTTAGACTCAGAAAGAGGTCATAAAAATTTTTATTTCATCATTTTAAACGTTAAATAACCTCAATGAATCAAATATTGATATATACATTATATATATGTATATATATATATTATATATATATATATATTATACCAGATATATATAATAGTATATAGCAACTCTATTAGTTAAACTACTACAAATGTTTTTTCAAGTCTTTATTTTAGTAGATATATAATATTTATATTTATTTTTCACCATAATATATAATAATAATAATAGGTACTATTATAAATAGTGACCAATCATATTAGATGTCACATATAAATTTTTTTAGATGAGCTAACCGTAATACAAGAGGTCATGATTTATGTAGTTCAATAAGTAACTCCTTAAACAGCGATTTAGATTTAAGCAATTTTAGATAATATATAATATATATATACCTATAAGTATATTATGCATTACTATCTAGTAACTCTAATCGTACGAGGCAACAGTCTCTGGTATTGTAAAATTATTTTAAATAAGCATATTATATATGATTATATAATAAGTGATTTTAACATATTCAGACATTTAATCAATGTCACAAGTCACAATAAATTTTTTGAGGCCCGTACAGATATATTATATATCTATGAATTATTTTATGAGATCAAATACAATAGGGTAAAAATATATCATATATATACTAAGATTATATAATTATATTTGAATATATATATAATATATATATATATGTTATTTATTATAATATATATATATATATATATATACTATATATATACCAGTATATTATATATTAATTAGTATGTTCAACTCATTAGTATAAATCTTCAAATATCGTACTGGTAGCTAAAATACATGTCTCTGGTGATACTTTATATATTTATGTATTTGCACAAATCCATCCATTACGTAGCTAATAACAAGGAGCGAGAAGCACTATTGTATCTCAAGAATAGTTATCTGATAATAAATAATGTTTGTATGGTCCACGCTTACATTAGGGAAATCTATTTCTTTGGTGTCTATACGAATAAATATTCTAGGCGTAGCACACACAATTCAATCGATGAGATCTTGATATTATTTATATAACATAGATAAATTAAATACGCAACGACTATTATATCAATACTGTACAAACTTCCTTATAATTGTATCACTTTATCTTAATCTGATACTGGCCGCGAGTGAGTTTCAAAATACACAACTTAATTGCACAGGTTAATGACCTTAACAACCACTCATTCACGGTGAGTAATCCAAGCTCTGGAATATGTTTTAGCCTACCATTATTCACTCGACTTTAATCCGTACATTGAAATTACAAACCATGTGAGCATTCTACCTTCTCTCTAAGATTCCAAAAATGCGATTTAGATAAATACATTTATTTCCTATAATTTACCCGATCAATTTCCCTATATATCTCCTATAATAGAGATATAACTAGTTATATAAAATATAAGTAATAGCCTAAACTGAAATCACATGCACATTAATATTTTTATAAGGCCCTAAACAGAGTGACAACATCATATTTGGTTACAAAATAATTAAATAAATGGTAAATAAAATCATAATAGTAAAGATTTATGATAAATATATAACAGTATATCTGCTAATACTAATATGATGATAACTTCAAATCGTTATATATATACTCGGGACATAACTAGATCTCTAGGTTTTTAAAATATTAATTTTATATAATAAACCAATGGTATAAACTAGTTAAATATAAGGATACAACATTCTAGATGTTAACCATAAAATTTTTTTTGAAGGACCCCGTACAATCAGTAAGGTCAATAGAATATCAATATGTTGGTCAAAATAAATTAAAAAATTATTACCTAATATGATGAGTAATATTTTAATATTAATTAACCTTGATATATATATAATATGTCAAAACTCTTGTAACTTTAATCGTACGTATAATATATATATATATATATATATTAATATATATATTATTGGCATAACTGATATACTCGATTTTGTTAATAAAATATTATATAAAACCTTCAGTTATTAGTTTAAACCAAAAGAAACATGAGTCGTTGTTTATCTGTACACAATATTATATTGTGTGAGAAAAGAAGCGATATCTATAGTCTATAGCAAAAATTAAATATTGTTATTACTGTTAAAATTATTTTTTTATATAATATAATCTTTATATATATAAGAATCTTTCCAAATTTCGTTTCATCGATTAACTAAAACAAAAGAAAAATTTTGCGAGTAAAATTCCAAGCTCTAGTTGAGTTAAACTCTAAATCGTACAGTAGTATAAGGTCAATAATCAGTCTCTAGTAATAATATGTAATATTATTTTAAAAACCAATAATATATAATATCAATTATATAATATTATAAGGTCATACTAGTTAAAAAAGTGAGAATAAAACCATGGTCTAGATATGTCACATAATTTATTGCTATAGAGGCCCCTTAAACAGAGGGCATAATAATAATTTTCATTCCTAATATAAAATTAGATATCGGTAAAATTCAATTAGATATGTAACTTAAAATGTGCGATAAATACCAGTATTATAATTGCATAACTCTATTAGTATACTCTAATCGATTAACGTATGAGGCAAATACAATCTCATTGTTATTGTAATATATTCATTATTATATTATAATTACCATAATATATAGTATATATATATATATATAAGGTACAGTCTTTTCAAATGGGTAAGAATAACCAATACAATGTCTAGATTATTTTACATAAATTTTTGAGAGGAGCCCGAATTTACAAGGCTCTAAATCGTAAATTATGGTTCAAAATAATAGGGAAAAATCTAAATGCTCAAAATTTTTAAATATAATACACCAAAATGAGGATTAACATTGTTAGGGAAGTCATGTCACACACATCTAGTTACACGGTATAATATATGCAACATGATCTCTGTGTAAAAGATTATTTGAATAACCATATAGTTATCTAAAGTTAAAGTGAAAAAACAGTCGAGGTGTCACATATAATTTTTTTGAGCCTAGTATAGATATAATATAGATGAGTCATTAGAATATTTTGGTCAATAAATATAATATGAAGAGCACGCCATCCTTATAAAAAGTTTACGATATCCCACTTCGCTGATTCTCATGCGAAGAGAAACTGTTCACAATACCTGTCTTACCAGTGCGCAACGCTCAGTCTAGTATCTGAACGTTCTTAATTAATCTCCCGCATCGGGCAGAGAAGTAAACTCGGCAACCACTGCCAATAACACTCGCTTGTGTTGTAAAACTTATTTTAATAACCAGTAGCCTAGAATAATAGGTGAATAATATCGCAATAGTCCGTCTACATGTCTCAACAGATCACGAATTATTTCTCTGTGAGGTCCACCCACGTGATTACCCTCTGTGAGAATCGGAGTGAATGTGTGATAAAAGCACACCGTATATATAGAGAAGAAAAGTTCTGAAGAAGAAATTCGAATGATACTTGGTATAATATACCTAATATATTGGCACTCTTATGTAACTCTTATAATCTATAAACGTAGGCAATCACAGTCTCTGGTTTAGTAATATCTATTTTCTTGACCAGCTCTACTAGCTTTAAAAGGCCCAGCCATGTCTAGATGTCACATAAAATTTTGGGATGCCCGTACGTTTTCATAAAAAATTTTGGTGTCAAATATATAATGTGGAATAAAGGAAGACAATATTGGTTGTAGATTAATATATATATATATCCTCTGGTTGCAATATAGAGACATGAAGTAGTACTTCATGCTAACTCCCATACTAGAAGCTCATAAATTCGCTAGTTCCTGACAAGCAGATTACATAATTCTATATGCGTCGAGTGTAATGCCCTCGTCCTATACAAATTGATCTAGAAAAATGTACCGTAAATCATAGTAGTTATTTAAAATGAAATGGAAGGATTCCAGACCCTTTATCAGGATTCATGCAGTAGACTAGTTTAATAAAGCCCAAGCCAAATTTGCCATAGATGCACATAAACTTAGTGTCCCAGCCGACAGGTCCTCTGTAGCACCAAGAGTCAAAAAATGAGATTATATTAAGACAATGAATCGAAAGAGAATCATATTGAAAAATTCAATTGATCGAAATATTTTGATATATGCCTAAGATATATATGAATAACTTCTATGTATAACTCGTAATTCAGTAACTTTATGCAACAGTCTCTGGTTATAATTTAAATAATATTTTATAAAAAACCAAAGTATATATATAATTAAGTATATAAAAAAAGAAAAACATGTCTACTGAATGTCCACATATATATTTTGGAGGCTCACGTATACAGATAAGTAGTCATGAATAAATTAATTTAGTCAAATATATAAATGAGTAAAATTCAATGATGACTGGAAATACCAGTCATTATATGTCAACTCTTATATACATTAGTTACCTCTAAATCGATACGATTATATATAATATAATATATATATCATATATTATATACGGATAATTATATATTATAAAAATATATAGGCAACATATATCTATCTGTTGAGTTATGTAATATTATAGTTTATTTAATATACCCTATATATAAGGTACTAATTAAAAGGTAGCCTAATCTGCTTAATATACAGTGCTACCAAACATTATTTATTATTTTTATTAAATATTCAGTGCTTATTTTTTCCAGAAAATTACAAATTAGAAAAAAAAATTTTTCGTTTATTGATTCTCCTTAAGAATGATAAAAAAGTCAAGTACCATAATATAAGGAAAAAGTGAAATATAATACTATTAATTTGTTATATTGTAAAAAGTTTTCGAATTACTTTATCCCTCAAAAGTTTATATATATATATATAATTTATTAATACAGTAGTTAATCTAGTCAATAATTCATAAATGTATATAACTCTATAATCTATTACGTAGTTATAACTAATATTATAGTACAATACAGTCTCTGTTGTCATATAATTCGTATGAGAATTATAAGAAATTTACGAAGTTATCGAAGAAATTTACAAATATCAAATTGATAAAAAATAAATAAATTATTAATAAAAATTATTTTGCTCATAATTACGTTATATGTATTATAAAAAAAAACGCGACTCAAATAAAGATTATTGATGAAAAGCGTCTGAAAGGCAAAAATAAATGTTATTTGACTTCAAGCGAACATGGGAAAAGGAAGAATTTTTGTGTTGTAATAAAGAAAGAAACAATTTTACTTCAAATTCAAATAGCAGCTCATGAAATCCTTATGATAAGTATTTGCATACTCGGTGTTTAAATAAGTTAAAGAATCAGTTTTAAACCACGGTTGGCATGAGGGGCCGACCAAAAAAACACCCAAAGGGTTTTTAAAAAAAAAAAAAGAAAAAACCCGCTTTTTGCCCATTGGGTTTTTCAAAATAAAAATTTCAGAAAATTGTATGATAAAAATAGTAAAACAAAAATAAAATATATAAATTATACTCTTTTACTTAGTGAAATGTTTATAAGCTCATTTTAAATTCCATTTTTGAAAGAATATATATATATATATATATATATATATATATAATATATTATAATATATATATATATTATCATATATATATTATATATATTAATATAATATACCGTATATACAGTATATATATATATATATATATATATATTATACTATATATATATATAATATATATATATTTACGTATATATAGTATATATATACCGTATATACAGTATATATATATTATACTAATATATATATATATATATATTATATTATATATATATTATATATATAATATATTATATATACAGTAATAAGCGTCTCACACTAGTCTCTTGATCTCCGTTGTCAATGGACTCTCGCTAGATTTTTTCAAGAATGGTTACCAGTCGAAACGGTTCTTTGAAGGTTTCGTATCATTTTCAACAAATTACTTCAATTCAAGTACTGAAAAATGAGACAGTTGTTTAGCATAAAAAAAAACTGATTTTTTTTGGTCAAGAATTTTCTTTTGTGGCAGTTGTCATTTTAATAGTATACTTTAGAAGCAATTTCTTTTGAAGTTTTTTGATGTGCAGATACAGATAACCATGTTTTCATTGGTTGAATGCTCTTGCTAGCCATGAAAATTAGATAAATCCTTTCTTCCTACATCTGTAAGATTCATCTTTCAACGTTGTATTAGCACTTGTTCACTAGATTTGCCAGATTGAACAAGCGCTTCCCAGATTTTCTTCAGATGCACTTTTTATTTCTTTTCATTTATTG
>JABUQX010021733.1:2500-24993 GCA_015478945.1 Trachelipus rathkii
TCTCTCACTAACAGCCATATACCTTACCGATATATATACATATATATATAAATATACTATATATATATATAATATATATTATATATATATATATTATTATTATATTATATAAATATATTATATATATATATCAAATAAATATTATATATATATATATATATATATTATCTTATATAAATATATAATATATATATATAAATATTATATATATATATTATTTAATATATATAATATATATTTATATAATATATATATATATTAAATATATAATATATATATATTATATATATATATATATATATATTTATATTAATATTAATATATATATATATATTATATAATGCATTATTTTAGGAATGACCACTATTTCAAGCAATTGACAATTGATCAGAAAGAGGGTAAGGGTAATGCCATTGACGTTAACCTTCCAAGAGAAAAAGGTCTTCTGCTAAATACCTATTTCATCAGGTGATTATCGTTTATGAAATAGTAGATAATTTTCCTGTGGTACATAACAAAAAAAAAGTAGTGCAGACCGTCCACAATTGCTTACCTCATTCTATGCGGCAACTTCGGCTATAAATTTATCTCCTTAAGAGACGACACTGTATTCTGCAGTTTTAAGAATGACTTTCAAATGTATTGTTTTAAATTAAAAAAATTCACTGAATGATTTTTTTTTTAAATAACCTTAAATTTGCCAACAGTTATACCTAAATTCATATTGTGTCTTGAACAACATGAAACAGTAACTTTCCAGTATTAAAAATTTATGTTTTAAGTTATAAAAAGTAACCCAAGTTGGTTAAAAAATTATTAATAAATTTTTTAAAATAAAGAATCATAAGATAGCTTTCTTTATTGACTTAGCATATTAATTGACATGAGAAAATGAACTGGTTAACATGCTAACCAGTTTTTCACACAGCCACCATATATTATATATATATATTATATATAATATATAATATATATTATTATATAATCACATTTGAATAAATGAAAAACATAACAAAGTTTTAACCAACATAACATAAAATATAACAAAATATTATCCATGACATAACATAAAAATAAGTTTCTTTGATAAAATATCACAGTAAAGCGAATTAGTTTTAACTGATTTTATAAGCAGTATTAATATCAAGTAAATCAGTAATTAATCAAACCAACTCCATCCCTGCAGTCCCTACCCATCACCCGCCTATGATCTATCCGACCTATTTAATACAGGATCATTATTCTTTCGAGTACATTTTTAGAGATCAGTATACAGGTAATAGACGTATTATTATCTAAGTCATCCCTTCCAAAGTGACCAATCTATCCAAAGATACCAACATCTTGAACTATGAATTGACAATATCCACTTATTCACCATATAGTCCACTCGTCCTCGAGTAGTATCTAATTTACGTCATTTATGAAACTATGATTACTAAACGTATGCACAATGGTAGTCATGATATATCATTTCGGCAAACCTGACATATACTACACAAAACTTAACCTAGGCTCACGTTTATCTTATGAAGCTGGGTAATCATATACGTCAGGTTAATCTACGTTATTTATTTCTTCATCAAAACTTCTCATCATGGGCTCTACAAGCAGATGTTTAATTCACCCGGTCATAGTATTATCGTATTTTAACTAATCGTAACCTTAACTTACGGAGTAAACAGGTTTCATTAACCAAGAGTATCTTAAACTGTCTATCACACTTTCTTACCTCCTAGTATACTCAAGGGAATGAGCTCATTGAAGGGTGTGAATCGAGAGGGGGCATTCTACGCGCCCTGTATAGGGTGTGTATAAGCGGGCTCATTACCTCCGTAGGAGGGTAAAGGCCCAAGCCCTTCGGGCTGTTGTGTGTGTCATTTATTCTTTGTTCATTACAATAGTTTAGGTTAGGACATGATAATTCTTTGATAAATGTTACTATCGTTTTAATAATATAATACCATTACTGTTTACATAACTGATTTGTTCTAACAATGTACATGATCGTCAAATTGATTGCATTCTTGGCAAAGATAACGCCATCTTTCTAAAATGTTGAAGACTGACATTTCTTTTTCAATTTCATTTTCTTTCATAACGTTTAACTTAATCACTACTACATATTTTTCACATAAGTAGATAACAATACAAATATTGTAATTGCCTATCTTATACTTGATTTTCTTTACATTTATAATTTGTGAATTAATATTTATTATTTTTAATTTTTATTTTTATTTAAATTATTTTTTATATTTTTATTAGCTATTTTTTCAATTTTATTTTTTATTTTTATTAAATTTTTTTTCTTACTTTTTTTTTTTTGTTAAGTTATTTATTTTTTTATTATCATTTGATTTAATTATTTTATTTATTTTAATTTTTTTTATTTTTTTTATTTTATTAATTTTTTCATTTTCATTTTGGAAGATTTGGAAGTTACCTTGTTTATATTTTTTTTATTTATATTTAATTTTATTTTTTATTAGTTTTTTAAATTATTTTTATTTTCCTTGTCACAGTTCAATTTGCATATTATATCTTTCCTTAAACTTTTCAAAATCTTTATTATTGTAATTTTTTGGAAAAGTTAATTTATTTTAATATTTTATATTCTTTTGTAATTTAATTTTGTCATGATGAATAATAGAGTGAGTGATATTTTTGCGACAATCAAGTACTCCACTGTTCTATTTTGTTAATTTTTAATATTTTTCTTTTTGTAAGTTTTTTATTTTGGACACATTTATGTTTTTTGTAAATATTCGATATATGTTCATTTCTAATAACGTTCTTAGTTCAACTTTGTCCTTGCTTTTGTTTTGGGCATTTCCTACTATTATTTGCAGCGTACTTATTGTATTTTTAATATGGTTTGGCGGCATGTACGTAGGTTCAGACATACTTTTATTGGATCAGTTTTGTAAAGATTTATTTTTCAATTACACCTCTTTAATTTTTTTTTATTTATTTAATTTTTTAATTTTTAAAATTTTTTAATTTTTATTCATTCACTCTTAAGTTTTTTATTCGCTTTTATTATTTGTAAAATCATTATGGTTTGTCATAGTTTTAATTTTTTTATAATTAAATTTTTAATATTAGATTTCAATTATTCTATTTTATTATCTCACTTTGGATGAGAGATTTTTTTTTTATTATCATATTAAGTTTTAGTTTTTTGTACTGTTTTTCAATTTTTTATATACCTAGCATAGTTGGTGTTGTTTAGAGTTCCTGCATTTTGAATAGCATTTAGTCAAACACATTTTCTTTATATTTATTTTAAATAATTTATTTTTTTTTTTATAGGGTTTCTTAGTTTTCAATTATGTATTTCTTAAGGTTCTTAAGTTTTTTATTTTCTTGTGTATATTAAGTTTTCATATTTTGCTAATATTACTTTATAATTTTATATTCTATTTCTTATTTAATTTTTATTAATTTTTATATCTTTTTCTAACATGGAACTTTGACAATGCTAGCAGTTTATTCGTGCGTGTGTCTGATATTGGTTGTGGTGTAGGTGTGTGTGTGTGTGTGTGTGTGTGTTTGTGTGTGATGTTGTGTGATCGTGTATGTGTGTTCTAAGTGGAGTAGTGTGTGTGCATAGTTATTCGTAGTTTCATTACATATCCCTAGGTTAGGAATATCTGTATAAAGCTTTGATAAATGTTCTAGTGTTTAATGTAAATCTGACAATATATGAGATATGTAAAGAGATATTGACATTGAAAAAGTGTGATGTAAGTTACGTTATTGTACTGCTAATGTAGTTACTTTACACTGTATGCTAAGTGTGGAACTTTGTAAATAGTTAGCAGTTTATTCGTGCTTAAGGTAGTTAGGTTGTTCGTTGTACATTATTAATTTTAGTTCAGTGTTATCTATGTTTAGCTGTTTAAGTTGTGAAAACTTGTTTACGTTAGCATATATTCGTATTGATCACTATTATGATTTAATTAATGTATATATTAAAGAACTTGGATTTTATGTTATGTTTTTCAAAATGATACTCGAAATGTGATCACTTATGAATACAATAGATCAATAGATTATAATAGGTCAAAACTGGTCAGGAGGGTAGGTTAGGTGACTTGATTTACTGATTTATACTGATTTAGGGTATGTAAACCATGACAATTTTAGTAAAAAATTTGACCTTAATCATACAGTAAATCAATAGATCAAATAGATCAATAGATCAAAGATCAATAGATCAAAATAGATCACAACTGGTCATTAGGGTGGTTGGATAGTGGTTTGATTTAGTGATTACTGATATTAAGGGTATTATAAAACATAAGACATAATTTATTAGTAAAAATTTGATCCTTAATTCAAATATGATCAATAGATCACAGTGGTCAGGAGGGAGGTTGGATAGTGGTTTTGATTTAGTGATTTACGCTTAGGGTAATGTAAAACATGACAATTTTAGTAAAAAATTTGACCGTAATCAATAGATCTAATAGACTCAATAGACAAAAAGATTCAATAAGATCATAGATCAATAGATCACAACTGGTCAGGAGGGTGGTTGGATAGGGGTTTGATTAGTGATTTAATGATTTAGGGTATGTAAAACATGACAATTTTATAAAAATTTGACCTTAAGATCATAGATCAATATAGAAATCAATAGATCATAGTAATCAAAAGATCAAATTAGAATCTAACTAGATGGTACAAGTGAGGAGAGGTGGATAAGTGGTTTGATTTAGGATTAACTGCTTATTATGGAAGTATTGATAAACGTAATTTTGAGTTAAGTTATAAAACATAAAAAGTGAAATTAATTTTAATTATTGAGATATTTCTCATTTAATTTAATTCAAGGATGTAAAAATTCAGGAATAAAAGTGAATAAAATTAAATATTCTTTGATCTGATCGATAGGAGGAGATGGTCATTATGTGTTTCATATATACTTACAAGTACTCGTATACTAATTACTGGATAGACAGACAGTCACATTAGCTATTCTCATTAGATATAATCACAACCGAATTCTTAATTCTTCAATTTCTTCTGCAACTTCTTTAGGGCCCCCAGTGTTGGCCGGGAAAACCCGCGGGTAGTCGCGAGCCGGACTTTCGACTAGCCCATGGTGGAGCGGAGCGTGCAACCCAGAGCTTCAGCACCATCCTCTTCATACACGAGCTACTTCCCTTTCATATTAAATCATTTATAATACATATCCATATACCTTATCACCTCAACATTACGTCTTCTACTTCCTTTGCGCTCTACTCTGTTATCCATGCTATATCCCACTGAACCCATTACCCACTAGCACTTTCTTCTTTCTAATTCTCTATACTGAGACCACACCTTCCTGCGCGCTCGTGAATCCTCTACGACCACTTCTTGACACGAGAGATCCGAATCGGAAAACATAAGAGACACTCTCACTCACTCTCCAATTCCGCTATCTTCTCTACTAATTCTCTCATGTGTTCTCATCATTATTATCAGCTTCTAGCGATAATATATAATTTTATATTGTATATTATATATAGTGTGAGCCAGCGCACCTCCACACCCCCTTAGGAGAGAGACAAGCGATAGTGTAGATGTCTTTAATCTTCGGTGCTCTCGCACTATGATTGTGGAACCATGTCATCATAAATATAACTTACGACTCCAATTATTTCCTCACTATGTTTCTACGAGAGACTTTACGTTTAAGCACATACCACATAGATTTTTTTCTAGGATCATAGTGTGTGCACTTCGATGCGCGTTAAGGGAACTTTAAGTGAGACACCCACCTTATTTATAGGTAGAGGTGACCTATACGGTCACCTATAAATACTCCCCTGTGATAACAGTTTATCAAAACACATTAATGAATTATAAAATATATATACCAATGTTTAATTAGAAGGCGAAATACCTCTAAATTTATACCTAAATTAATTCGAGAGATGGTGGGTTCGGAAACCTCTCGAGACATATAAATATCAGCGATTTAAAATCGAAATAGAATATTTAAATTTGATAATTTATTATTCTTTCGATTAAACATTTTCAGTGATAATTAATGACATAACCAGAGCACGTAGTAAAAGACGATTTAATAAGTAATCAGATATATTATAGGAGGTAATATCGAACCACGATTAAAATCGATGGAACCATCAAAAAATTGAATCTATCGATCATTTAAAACCTTCTAGAAACCAAAAAAGCCCACTTTTGGGAGCTATCCGCCCCCACTTTTGGGTTTAAAATCCTTGAGTTCAGTCTAAGAACCTCGGACAGTTATCCGAAATCCTTCCAGACTTAAATTCGGTCTCTCACTCGAGACTCTTAAAATAAACCACATAGGTTTGATCGATATATTCAATATCGTAATTCAAATATAAATCTATATTGATAAATTATGGGATTGAATTATTACCAGTCTGACTGTCACGAATGACTGGATTTTCAAACCTTCGAAATAGGCTTTCAAGTCCTCATTATTAGAGCCCTTCGACAGTTGCAGGATGACCAATGGGTAAAAAATACCACAATTCCATCCGGAGTTGGGGATCTTGGCCTGGATTATGGTAACAAAACAAGTTAAAAAAAGTAGACTAAAAAAAGTATGAGCTATAAAAATGTCATAAAAAGTTAGTACAATAAAGATAGCCTAAAATAAGGTCAAGGTCGGTCAAGGTCAGTTTAGCGGTAGTTCAAGGTCAGTTTTGCGGTAGTTGTGCACCCTATAACTACTATATATATATATATATATAAGTATTATATATATACATATATATACATATATATACTATATATATATTATATATATATATATATATATTATATATATATTATAAGGTATATATATATATATATATATATTATATAATATATATATATATAATATATATATATAATATATATATTATATATATGGGTGTGGTATGTGTATGTATTTGTATTTGTATATATTAATCCCTTATAATTATTATTATTATTATTATTATTATTAATTATTATTTATTCATTATTATTATTATTATTATTATTATTAATTATTATTATTAAATTATTATTATTATTATTATTATTATTATGTATTATTATTAATCTAACAATTCATTTATTTTTAAAATCTTTATAACAGTTATAACGGAAACTTTGTTAATTTTCGTAAGCTTTCAGTCCTTAATTTTTTTTATCGCCGTTACTGAATCGAGAGAGCGTTGAGGGCCAGCCTTATCATTTAAGATTGGGGCATGAATCCTACAACCTATGTTTATAACAAATTATGAAGGAAGGAGCCACTTGACTCCTAAATAAGAAATCGCTTATCGGACCTAACAAAAACATAGAATCTCCTCAATTTCCATTATAAATACTTTTAATTTTCATTGATTAACTATTATATTCATTTATTTATTATTATTATTATTTAATTTAATTTAAATAATAATTATTATTATTATTATTATATTTGATTTATTATTGTATCTAAATTATTATTTTATTTTATTTAAGTATTATTATTTATTTAACATTATTTTATTATAAAATACTTTCATTTTTTTTTATACGAGTTTCTTTAAAAATCCCGTTTAGAGTGATAGTACACGGGGGTGACTCATAATAGGTAGAAAATTTAGGAACTTTAATGGCCGAGCTGATTCTTCTCTTTCAAATCCTAAGGCACCAACTCTCATTCGTGTTCCTTATTTCAAAAAGTGCTAGTCGAGGGTTTGGTTTAAATTACTTTCCGCACACGGGTAACGAATAAAAACATACAAAACAAAACTGAAAGTACGTAGAAGAGAAGATTAGAACCTCCCTCAGGGGTTCACGTAACCTTTCGCCAATCGAGAAAATCGCGGCGCAGTCAACGCTCCTCACGCACGAGGCCGAACTATTCATATATTAAAACTCACTGAACGTATCGAACGCGTGCACAGACGTACTCTATTATTCATATTATTATTCATATATTCTTATTATCTATATTTTATTTACTTAATCTCATCTATTTCATCTTGCTTTTACAAGTATAAATACCGATTATAATTAGAGGCTGACCGGACATCTCCAGAGCAACAGCTGCCCCTAGAATCTTTTCGAGGTGCATGTCAAACCCAACACTTAAGCCTTGTCGACAATCGCATCATTAAATTTAATTATTGAAATAAAAAAGTTATATAAATATTTTTGTCAAAATTTAGAATTTTGATTATGAACCCTATGATTGTAACTTTTATTATGGTCAAGTTCAAAGCGTGCTAATCATGTAGTAAAATACATACTCATAAAATTATAATAAAGTGACTTATATTTGTTAAAAATTGCAAAATATATATAATTATTATTATTATATATATATTATTATTTAATCTATTATATTATATTAATTTATAAAAGTATATATATATATATAATATGATAAAATTATTTATAAATTATTGTATATATTGTATATAATTTATTAATATTAATATATAATATATATATATGTTAAAATATTATTTTATTTATTATATTTCTATATTGTACTGAAATATCTATATATATTATATAATATATAATTATGTTATGAAAATATAATGACACTATCAAGTTGATGTACACTCGTGTAAATTTTTTCAGATTGTTTTCATAGTATTGTTCTGAACGGGATACTCAGATAAGTGGTGATAATCAAGTGTAATGATAAGTGCTAATAATAGGTAGTTCACTACTAGATCTATTTTACTAATATAGAAGGTAAGTCTAGAGTGATAGGGTAGCTATATTGATAGTCATCAGTGTAGTGGCAATATTATCTCGTTAGGTCATAATTTCTATGGTTGGCTATAGTTGACAGAAGCGACAAGTACCGTGTAGTGTATCAAATAAAACGAGATATAGGCGTGAGAGTGATGAGATTCATTATTATATGAATAATTATGATGAAAAATATACTCGATATATAGAGAAAATAGAGAGAGAGAGAGAAGAGAGAGAGAATATACTTTTTCAATTAATCATAGTCATCTTCATCGTCCCATCACCATTTTCACTGTAGCATCTTTGTATCTGATTTCTTAATGCAATGTTACGTCATGACTTGCATTATTTTCAGAGCTGCGAATAGCCACTAGCATTAACATCTTCCCTAAATTGATAGTATCTTTTGTTTTTATTAATTGCAAGGCCTTTTGCTTTTACGATATATTTTATATTTCCTTCTGAAGTTGTTATTCTAAAGCATAAGACTTCGGACTGGTAAATACTAAGGAATCACCTTATGCACCATAGCCATAATCCGTTCTTTCATCTGTTAGTTCACCTAAAAAGTTACCTGTTTAAGGAACTTCATCGTTTTCTGCAGCGACAAAAACGCAGGAATCTGTATCACAGTTCAATGACCTCTTTTTAACTTTATTTTGCAACTCGTATAATTTTATACGTGCATATGCAGTTGTAAACGAGGCAATGGACATATTTGTTGATGTTAAAAAACGTTTTGCTAGTGCATTTTTTACAACTGTTACAACATATTAAGATCCTACCGGTATAGCGCTTGGGATTTCAACATCACACTGATTGATTATTTCTCATACTTTTATATCACTAGTAGAAACTCTATCTTTACGCGATTGAATTGAGACACAATTTTGCAATGAATTGCTTACCTGGGTTCTTAATGTTGTAATATCGAGTTCGACACCTTCCTTTTCTTTGGATTGACGGCATTATCTCCTAAGCTTTTCCCTCAGTCCAGGATTCTTCTACTCGTGAATATCAATTAGGTGTCTGATGCTCTGTCTTAATTTTAAGAAGTGTTAACATACCCTTCGAATAAAAATTCCTTCTCTTTAAACGACCAAACACAAATATTTTGAAGTATTTTGTAACTGTCAATTGTCAATTGAATTTCAGGTGTTGTAATACACACCAATCTATAGGCAACTTTCACATCTCGGTATGATTGCAATTCGAGCGGTATCGTTGTTCAACACATTTTACACAGAGGGAAACACTAGTTTATTTTTAGCCCGCTCTCAGCATGGACAGGTATGTAAAAATCCTGAGGTGGCCAGGACTTTATGTATAGCAATCACTTCAAGACTTGGTAAGAGTTGAGATAATTCTTGAATGATTCAATGAATCCCGGTATTTTATCGCATGAGTTAGTTTTCTCTGTTGACCGCAAGGATACTACATTTACGATTTTCTAGCACACATAATGGGAGGGAGAGTAGATGTATAGTCTAATAATGTAATCTTCTTTGCTTCTGTAACGGTGGATTAGTAGGAGATACTCTTGTGCGACTCTCAGAACCAATTGAATTATCTAAGTATATTATTAGATCATGTTGGTATAAAAACATCAAGTACCTACGACTTGAATGTTAAGTCATACAAGACATTGTTTTCATCATATTACGATCGAGGATTTAGATGACTCTCTTGGGTCTTTTGTACCTTATTCATATAACACAATATCCTAACACACGTATGATAATATAAAACGCGACTTTATATTAATACCATATCTTCTGTTTCATGGGAGACTGTAAGGTTCAACGCCGAATATCTTCATGCAGCATACTTGTCCTTATTGCAAGTATTTATGTCCAAGCCATGCACAATCGTAATACAAGAATGCAGTTTTTATACCATTCACATATCGCGAATCCGTCATAAATAACTATATCCTAATTTTTTGTTTTTTCAATTTTTGTATTATCGTCTTTTCACCGCCGTTTCGGCGAAATAGTAAAATTATATTATAATTAGGTGCACATTTTTCACTTATCATCAAGTGACTGTAACATTGATTCCAAAGGTTTTGGTTTCTCTCAATCTAGTTAATAGTAATATTTAACCCGTCAAGGCATGAAATTGCCATTTATATAGATAGAGAAAGCATAAAGATGGTAATCGAGGTTTACAGCTATCAAAACAATCTCATATCAAAAATTCGTTCAACGAAACTATGCCCATGAACTTCTAAAACATTTTCCTAAGGTGTATTAACATCTGAACACAGTACTTTCGACACATTATTGTCAAGAAAATCATTGTATTTTTTTATCTAGTTAAAGTTTATTATTGCATGACATCTTCAAATGGTCTGTTTTTCATTCTGCAGGCATTTTTCCATATCGAAGAGGAATTTCTGTTTTCTCTCTAGATTCACGTCCTTATAATTTTGCTAAATGAATTCAATTAAGGTGGTACAATTGCTGATTTATATTGATGGAAGTATTTCCTTGGAGTTTCCTTTATCATTAATACCCATGCAACTAAGCAGGGTTATTGCTTGATCGAGTTTGAACTAGGAGGTGGATGTAAAAGAGATGAATATTTCGATACTGAATGATCAATTTCGCTCACATTATGGCGCAGCTACAATTATTTGAAACAGGAAGTTCTTCTCAAAAAAAAAAAAAAAAAACCATAAGAAAATATACAAATTATTTTACAAGATGCATTTTCGCTCTCTAATTTAAATGTATTTGTACGAGGGTCACAATATGAACATACATTCTCGCCCTCCTTATCTGCGAACATATCGCAAATCATCTGGCACTTCAGTAAATAAGAAGTCAATTCTACCATTCTTTAGTATTAGGATCTTTATCTTCTTGGTTTATCTCTATATCGTAGTAGCTTGTATATAGACCATTGGGTCGGTATCTTTCTTGTTCTTATTTTTCTTTTTCATATAGCACATATGGTATTAGTCTTCTTTAGATTCATATTTTTCTTTACATGTACCACAATAGGCTTTTGTACAATCGTGCTTAAAACTACCATAGCCATTCGTCTTTATTTGTTCAATGCAGAGTTTGCAATTCTTAATTTTATTACATATTATTATCTTGGTGATTTTTATATCATTCAACATTATAAAATTCCCGATTACATTTACGACATTCATGGAATAATAAGTATAAAAGATACTGTTCATATCTGCATTCCTTTCCTTGGTGTTCTCGAAACATAGTTTCAACTTATTTTCGGATACAGAGTAGTATTGATTTCTCCATCGTGACCGATGATGTATAATGGACAATCTCTGTTCTCGTTGGACGGATTATAAAATATTTTTACCCCCTTACCTTCAGGACCAAATACGACTATACGACATTTTCCGATATTCTCGATTTTTTCAAAGTCGGTAACTATAAAGCTGTATATTCCATAACACACTACCCAGCTAATGCTTTTTCAGCTATCTCAATTGTACATGAATAAATACCTCTGGACTCTACCCACTCACGTACTATCTTCCTAAACAGCATGACAGCTTTGAAAGCAAATGCAATAGTGCCGTTCTCGAGATGAACTTTGCTAATGTAAGTATGTTTAAAACTAACATTTTGTGTCACGAATAAACTTTTGTCATTGTCATTACATTTTCCTTTAGTTAACATAAACACAGTAGCTACTACTTTGAATTTTGTGAAAGTAGCTTTATCTCCCAATTGTAAGGAACCTTCCAGTCTTTTCATCCTCTCTTTCACCGTACTATTGTCGGATATGTCTCTAAAACTGATGTTTAATAATATTTCTGGTCATGTGGCTGACCTTCACCGAACGTGAAATTGATGTCTACTCTCATACTTGCGCTTTTTTATTCTATGTCTTGTAAAACAGCAACAACAACTTCATTAACAACCATTTCAAATGATGCCTTCAAGATCTCTTGGTCCGTGGAAAAAGTTTAGCATCAATCGCTAATAATTTTTTCTCGACTATTGAAGTCTGTAACAGTCCGCTAACCCTTTTTTGGTAGTTAGTTAAACACATAATTTCCACTAAAATTACCTCACAATTTATACATTATTTAATTTTATATTTTAATGCATTTAGTTATATATATTTATTCAAACCTCTCTTTGAAGGCCGCCTGAAAGTTGGTATATGGATCAATATATATATATAATATGATATAATATATATAATAATATATATATTATATATATATATTTTTTATTAAAATAAATATATATATTATTATCAATATAATATATATATATAATATATATATAATATAATTATAATATATATAATATATATATATATTAATATATATTAATATATATATATATATATATATATATATATATATATATATATATATATAAATATATATTATAGATATATGCCAAATTATTAATAATAAAATTGAAAAATTATTTTATTTGAAGAAATTATTTTTATACTATCTAAGACTAATACATGCCCTATTTTATTGTACACTGTTTTTAAAATTTAAGGATTAAAAACAAACAAACCTTAGGGTTGGCTGTTCGCTAATTGCGGAATTGCAAAATTGCGAAATTGCTGATTAAAATTGAATGAATGGTTTAGCAATTTCGCAACTTTTTCAAATTATCGCAGTCGCAATTTCGAAAATTTCTTTTTGGTAGTCCGCAATTGCTGAATTGCTTACTTAAATCACAAAGTTGAGGATGGGTTTGCCTCACAAAGAAAAGTATCCTCTTCAACTATATCATCAACGTCGGCAACATAGCAACAGCAGTAATTAAAACAACAAAAGCAAAAACATCATTAAAATCAAAAACTAGAAATATGTTGTAATAGAAAATGTAACTTAAAAAACAAATAAAGGTTTTGCAATTTTTTACCTCAACACTACGTGTACCTCAACATGCAGTACTAGTAGGAGTGACTACTATTTATTTTTACTGCTACTCTTACTTTTTTTTTATTCAATCCAATTAATTTCATATCATTATTAAAATTCTATTTAACATTAAAAGAGCACCTGCGAATTTTTATGATGCCAGAGTATGATCTTAGAATGTATATGATCAATTCCTGGAGCGGATGCACAGTCACGAGAGGGGTTGTAACAAAATATTTGAAAGACCGGTTTTCCCCCGAAATCAATTTTTTGAACCGTCTGGCTTTCTTCTAAAAAAAATTTAAATTATCCTTCCAATTTAAATTTGCAATTCATATTTGGCCTTAAAAAAACCCGTAAATGTGAGATAAACATTATTAAATCATTGATGTTAACTTCAAAATTTCGATTTTTCCATCTGCTCCTAAAAAAAAAAAAGGCCGAATTTTGATCGGTTTTTCCCCCTATTTTTCATGGTATATATATATATACATATAATATATATATATATATCGTCATATAATTAATATATTAATTATATATTATATTATATAGATTAATATATATAATATATATAATTACACTAAGTTACTATATTGATTAGTCAGCACAGCTAAGAGATAAATAATATATATATATATATATATTATTAAATCCTGGGCAGAAACTTTCTTATCTGTGTGGGTTCGAATGTGTTTTTTTAAATCAGCAATTTCAAATTATGAAAAAATATAAATGAAAAATATGTGCTGCTAAATTTGTAATACATAAAAGTTTGGGAAAAGATAAACTGTTTCAAAAATTTCTCCCTCTCGAATACAAGTTTTGAACTAATCCCTAAAATATTTATTTTCTTTAGCATCTTTCAAGCAATTTTCTAAATAAAAAAAAAAATGATTAGATGTTATTAGTTTTAGATAATTGTTATCGTATCTTGATGCTATAAATTTTTAAATTTGAGTTACTAATGTTTTCCTCCCATTAATATATAATTAGGATGTATTGGCTATATGCTTTCATTTAGAGCACTTTTTTTTATTACTTTTTAATAGAAAAAAAAAAAAAATTTTAGTTTGTTTAAAGTTAAACCAAAACACCATGTTGGTTTAAACGAAACAACACTATTTAAAATGAAAAAGAAAATAAACAAGAACTACTCACCAGTTGGGAAGGTAAAACACTTGACGATTGAAAGCTTGATATATCCTTTAAAATATTAAAGAATAAATCTTTATTAGCATATCTTCGTCTCCAAACAAATTCGCTTAAGTATGAATCCAACATTTTTCTGTTTGTTCTACAACGTTTTTTATTTCTCTCATTGAGAATGAACCATATATTTTCTATGCTTTGTATATTTGCGTTTAAATTAGGATCCATAATATTTTCGCTATTATTTATCATCAAATGTTTGTAATCACACCCTTCGATGTTTTCTATATTTTTAAATGAAGGTTGGCAGTCACTAATAATAGCTGTTCCAGTTTGAATGTTATTTTTTATACATTCTATTACTGTATCTTCCGTTGTGTCTGGAACTGTACACAGAAATATCTCATCTGTTTCCCGACAAATGCCTCCAAAGATCCACTGATCTGGAACCAATTTCCCTTTTTCATCTTTGAGTTTTGTGAAGTATGTATAATCTATTTCTACAGTCTTGCCCTCCCCTCCGATACTCCTCGGTTGATTTAAAAGCGTAGAAGCACAAACCTGTAATTATATATACCAGTATATATATAATATTATATATATATAATATATATATATATATATATATATATATATAATATGATTATATTATTATATATAGTATAATATATATATTAATATATTATAAAGGAAAGCAAATATCTGCTAATAAGTAATAAATACAACCCCTAAAGTGTATTTTCCCCATGCTGGGATCCCATCGTGACCCTATCAGATGAGCGTGCAAAGTGTTTGACCACAAACACCATGATGAGACAAAGAAGAATCCGGAGAAAAACTTCTAGACTGTCCAAGCAGAGCACTTTACTATGTATTCCTCCCACTCTCACTCAGCCGTAGGGCCAAATAGGGTACCGCGCATGGTGAATAATACCAAGACAGGGGGGGCATTATGTACAAGAGAAATGCAATACCCTGCAATCAAATTTGTAATTTGTAAATACCCCTGATGTTATTTTACCATGCTGGAATCTATCCTGACCCCTAGCAGATGAGCACTATTTAGTGTTTGACCACTACACGACGATGAGAAAAAGAAGAAATCCGAGAATACTTCTACGTATTCCATCTACTATGTATTCTTCCCGCTCGCACTTGGGCGTATGCTTAGTGGTCAAACATTTGCATGCTCATCTGCTAGGGTCCAGGAAAGAATCCCAGCATGGTAAAAAATACATCAGGGGGTATTTACAAATACAAATGATTGCAGATATATATATATATATAGAATATTATATATATATATATTTTATAATATATATTATATATATATATATATATGTATTATATATATATATATTATATATATATATATTATATATATATATATATAGTACTTCAATACAATGTTATAAATTTTGGACCATCTTGTGTATGTATGCACTGTACTTTTCTCGGGGAATGTTGCTGCCAAAACTTAAAACAAATTTAATTATTTTGCTATTTAATGAACATATTTTATCACAAACTATTTTTTACCTGTATTTATTGTGGTAAAAAAAATTTGAAGGAAATCTTAATATTTTTTATAAAAATTATTAATTATGTTTATTTTAAAAGAATAGAGTAATGAAAATAAAAACGAAAGAATTAGAAATTTGTTTATGAACCAATCAAAATGTTTCTTACATTAAGAATATAGAGACAGGAAGAAGCCACATGGGCCTGTCGAGACTGTCCCAGTCAACCCAGCTAACCAAACTGCCATGCAAATCCACAAAGCAACCCTTAGGCGCTTGTCAAATTAACTGTAACTACAAAATCACCATTTGGCTTGTAAACTAATGGTATTATATAATATATATATATATTACCCAAACAATACAACTATGCTATCCAATTTGGCTTAGTACAAAAAAAAAGATATATATATATAATATATATATATATATTATATATATATATATATATAATATAATATAATATATATATATATATATATATATATATATATAATATATATAATATATATTCATATATACTATATATATATATATGATACCCAAACCATCCACATGCATTAATAACTAAGTTATAGTCATGCATGCAGTCTAACATTAATAACTACTGTAACTAAAAACGCCCCAACTTCTTTTGTTCTAAATATATATATGATCGCAACCATCCATTACCCTATCCCAACCCTTTCTAATGTTGCATGAAGAATTAAATCGAGTCACACTCAAACCTCCTGTGGCAGACTATTCAAAATTTAACAACCTATTACTGAATGCCATACTTCTTTATCAAGATGGGCATGCTTTCTTCTTAGTTCTTTCTTATTAGCCCTGATCACTCTGTCCATCGCTCACTATGAAAAATTTATTGGTCCTCTGTATTATCAATAGCTGTAAATATTTGTAGACTTGTACATGTTCCCTCTTGAAAAATCGCCTTTCCACAGAAAACATTCTAGCCTTCAGTCTCTCCTCAAAGCTCTACCCTCAACCCAGAAATCATCCTTGTGCACTCACTCTAGCAACTATGTCATTTCTTTAATAAGGGGCCAAACTTGTGCACAATACTCTATTTACTGGCCTTAACATAGCTATTAACATTTATTATAACTTCCTTGCTCTTGTAACAACATTGTGATTTATTATGCCCAGCATCTTAATTAGCTTCATTTCTAGCTTCCAACACTGATAGCTACTTCAAATTACTGCTTATAATCACACCTAAATTCTTTTTCTTGGCCACAGACTCAAGCAATCCCCATTCAATATTGTAGTTAAAACATTTATTTGAGTAACCCAGGTGAAGACCTTACACTTAACTATTAAAATTCCATTTGCCACTTATCTGCCCACCCAAGAAGTTTATCAAGATCCTTTTGAAACTTTATACACCTTCACTATTTCTAACTGTGGTGGCCACTTGGTACATCTGCAAACTTAGAAACTTGCATTTAAGTCCCTGGTCTAATCTTATATATATATATATAGGAACAATAGTGGCCCCAGTACTGAACCTGTGGGACACCACTTCTTCACTCTATTTCCCATGATGATTATTGCCATATCTAGTTGTACACACTGTTTTATTTCCGCTAACCACTCTTTAACTCAACATGTACCACTTCCCTATACCACAGGCAATAACTTCTTATCAGCCTTAAGTTGGGGAACTATCAAAAGCTTTGGCTAAAGGTCTAATATACAATATCAATCTGGATTCCTCTGTCAATGCAGTCAGTAATATATTCCATAAATTCTAAAAGGTTCGTCTTGACATGACCTACCCTTTCTGAACTGTGCTGGGAGTCATACAAAACCGTTAGTTCTTCTAATATTTCTCTATATGGACTTTCATGAAACTTTCCAGAACCTTTACACAGAGATGTTAAACTAACTGGCTAATAATTTCCAAATCTTCTTACTACCTTTCTTAAATAGGCACAACATATCCTGTTTTCCAGTCATCTGGTACCTCCATGTTATAGATCGCTTAAAAATCAAATACCAGTGCCTTTGCAATGCTGGTACTACGCTCTTTCAGAATTCTACCCATATATACCATTTCAACGTAATGTAGCATGACTTTCTTACTAATCCCAATGAAAATTTTGAAATTTTGAAGAGCAAATAGCAATTTGTCTGATGTTAATTTTAGATTGTTAACGTTTTTGACTTTTGTCATTTGTGCTTAAAGCTCGGTAAGAAATGCTAACAGGTTTTAGCACGAATTTCATGCAAAGACGATCGCGATTTCTTAAGAAGTTTACTTTTGTTTACGAACAATTGAAATCAGCTGTTTGATGGAGCTTTCGATTTGGAATATAAAATTAAAAACATAACAAATGGTTTACATTAAAAATAATTGATCTACCATTTGTGTGAGTTTTATCTATTTGGAAGAAATTATATATATTTAAAGTCAATTTTATTGAATAAAATATTCATCAATTTAAACGGGCCTACCATGTGCCGCCATATTGTTTTGTTTCATTTTTTCCTAGCACATTCCAAAAATTCCGGCATTTTCTTAAAGCTTTTATCCTAAGTTGTGACAAAAAACAAACACAACTTGAGCATTTCTTAAGTTTTGTAAGCACAAATGCAAAAACGAAACAGCCATAGAACTCGACCATTTCCTTAAAAAAATATAACATCCATATAGCCATCATATAAACAAGAAGCCTCCCCCCCCAAAAACACCCCACTCCCCAAGTTCTACTTACGGTTATGACGCCATCTACTCCTTCTCCAACCCACCCCAACACTCCCTCTTACACTGATCCATACAACTTACATACGCACAACACAGACTCCGGAACCTCCATTTTTTTACAGAACGCACTAATAAATTCCCAATCTTGTTCCATCCTCCTGAACAAACCACTAATAGATATCTTCAATCTCTCATAATTGCCACCCACCTTCTCCAAGATCCCCCCAAACAAGCTACACCCATTTCAATATTATCTAATACCAAATCTCATCCTCGTGAGGCGATTTTAATGCCCACCACACGGCCTGGTATATAGACTACCCTTCTGACCCCCAAGGCAATCATATCCTTAAGATTAGATATCCCTAAATACCTAATTCAAAACCTCCCCACACCGAATCCCTCCCAAGTTAACCCAATCCTACCTTCCCAGATGTTACATTGTTCCCCTCTTGCACACTTCATAAACCTGGGACATCTATTTATGAACTACATAGACACCTGTCCTATTCATATTCCTAATCCCTCATCAATCCCCAAAAAGACTACTTACACACTAACAAAAAAAGCAAACTGGCTTGCCATTTAACTAGAACCATATCAAACCATATTAACCCAATTCCAATCATCGATACACATCCCTACACACCCCATCATTCACTTTAATTGATACATATCATTAAATCAATAACCCTCCATATAACCCAATAGGCCACTGACAATATAACCCAAACTCAACCCGAAGATCAGCCAACTCATTAACAAAGATCTCTATCTCCGAAAAACTCATTCCATACACCCAACACATTTCCATACAATAACAAACTTAAACACCGCAAATCTCCACTCATACCACCACACTACCAATAAGTTTAGAATACTTCAACATAACATCTCACGCATAGACAATAAGAAAAACTGGCAAATCATCAAAAAATTAAACAACCCCCCACAATCCCCAACTCCCACGAATCCCCATCATTACCCAATAACTCCCTCCTTCCCCAAAAAACAATCAGCAGTCCCTTGCTATAACATTAGCTAACTACCTCTCGGAACCAAACCCAACCTGATAATAGGAAATAAAAACAACTCAGAACTCAATTAGACACACCCTCCCCCACATTCAAACCAACATGATATTAGACGCCATTAACTCTCAAAAATTCAAAACAGCAACAGATCCAGACTCAATATCAAACCTACACATAAAACACCTTGGAGAAAAAGCAACCCTCATAATCACAGAAATCTTCAACATCTTGGCAATTTAGACTACATACAACAATCAGAAAACAAGCATGCATATCCCCTAAAACTCAAACCAAAAAAAGACCCTAACTCCCTCCTCCTACGCCCAATTTCTCCTGCAATTGCTTCCATTAGTAAACTGTAGAGAAATTAATATTAACAAATCTCACCCACCCCATTACTCTCCCAAATTCCAACACAGGATTTCAAAAGCACGCACTCTACAACTACAGTCCCTTCACTTCCTCTTCACACAACACATCGTTAAGGCTTTCAACCAAGTACCTCCCACAGATCTATACTCCCGCAATAGACCAAAATAAAGCATTCAACACTGTCCCCACACACATCCTTATTCACAAAATCCTCCACTCCCCTAGTAAAGAATGACAAAAAATGGCTCTCCAAATTCCTCACCAACCGTTTCGAAGGTCTTAATAAAAATAACCTCCCATTCTATCAAATTACACAATTCCTCTCTTCCATTTTTGTTTCAGTTTTTTCATGCCAGATTACCCACTCAACCCACACACTTATTACTTATGCAGCACGACATCAGTCTTATTTCCCAACCCCCAGACGTAAATAGCTACACACATACCCAAGAATATTTAAACATCTTAGAAAAAATTGGTTTATCTCCAACAGAATGACCGCATTCCCCCTTAATCCTCCATCACACTTTTAACTACTGACCTTCACCAATCCTCCCCTATATAATAATCACCCTGAACAACAACCTCCTCCATTAAAAAACCCAAAAATATTAGGACTTATCTATGACACACACATGACTTTTCCCCCCACATCGAACAAATTACTTCCTCAACCCAACGAAAACTAAACACCCCCGAACCCTTTCCTCCAACACAATTTCAGCGACAGGAAACACACTCACCACTTACTTATAAACAACTCTAGAACAGAATCTAAACAATACATAACACTCTCATTTCAAATTATGAAAGCAAAATCAAACAAATAATTAACAAATCTCTCAAAATACAGCTCTCACAATTATCACAGGTTGCACAAAAACCACTACAATCCAACATTTACACGACGAAACTTCCTCCTCCCTCTCCAACACTGGAGAATGGTGGGGATCCCATCTTCAGAAAAACTGTTAATCCATCCCCCCGTCACAATTTTCTCCAACTCCCTGACATAAGACTAAATCCCCCCCCCTTCACCAGCTCAATTCTATTTCGAACACTTACAAATAATTCCTCTCCCTCTCCCATAGGTCCATGGAATTACACAATATTTCATACACATCTAACCACACATACTAACAAACCGCCAATAATAACATTATGTAAACACCCCCTCACCAAATTTCCCCTAGAGAAGAAACGCTATCCAGAAGAGGCCAAATTCGACCTCGCCCGGAGCAGCTCAGGTCACCACCCAAAACTCATGCCTAAATTAGATTCCAAACTAGACAATGGGTCCTCCCGACTTCACCAGATTCATAATTCCTTCCAAGACACAATAAGAGTACCTCCTTCTGGGGGTGCTCTGCTCTCGACTCCCCCCGCACTCGCTATATCTTCTTTTCTCGACCTGTGGAATCGCCCAGTGGGGGCAGCCGGCTTCCTGGACAGTGTGCCCTCCAATTAAGGTGGGCCCAGGGGCAGAATATTATATATATAATATATATAATATATATACTATCTTATATAATATATATATATAAATATATTATTATATATATAATTTATATAATATTATAATATTATATATATATATATATATATATATATATATATATATATATATATATAATATATTATATAATTATATATATATATATAATATATTTATATATATATTTATAATATATATATTTTATATATACCGTATATATATATATATATATATACTGGTTCCTAACAAAACAAACTTTCTGGCCTCTTGCCAAAACATCTCTAACAACATTTTTCTTCTGTAAAATCTGCCTTTCCCACCTCTTATTCATCTGAAGGTTCTGTCTGCAATTCTTCAACTGACAAAGGCCATCTCTTGGCCCGCTATTTTCATCTAATTCAAGCCTGGGATGATTCTGGCATTTCCTCCTCTCTCTGAAGTTCCTATGCCTTTGCCTGTAATCATATTTGATTGTGTAAATGGACAATCATCGTCTTTTAAATGTCAAAGAATCATGATTTTATTAAATAAACCTAAAGTATCACCATTGAAAAATTATAGTAAAAATAATAAAATGCTCAGTAAATAAAAGATTGTGAGTGTTAAA